>JARHVA010000817.1:2585000-2855000 GCA_037957365.1 Torreya grandis
AACATAAATATAATAAAATATTTAATAACTTTATCATTTTTTTCTTATGAAATATATTTATATATTAACTTAATATAAATATACAAATAATTCACAAAAAAATATAGGCAATATGAAAGCATGTCATGTCACACTAGGCAGAGCTTAGGAGCAAGGTCAAAAGCATTATAAATTAGGAAAATCCTAGAAACAAGTCATAAAACAAAGATAAATTTTATGTATCAAGAGTAAGGCTAAAAGGCAGAGGATCCATATCATCATTAGGACCCCAGCTCGAGATTGACAAATCATTACCATCTGGAATAGTCTCCCAACTAGTAGCTTGAGCAATGTCCCTATCATCATCTTTAGCTTGTGTTAGAGTGGGTAAAATGGCCAAATAAATCCTAGAGAACTTATCCAACATGTCTGAATAGCCTCCATCCAGTGGACACAGAGAAGGAGGAGGAGAAGGAGGAGTGCCCCAGCCATCCTACCCAATAGGGGAAGGAAGTGGCAGCTGCCACCCTCATGATTTACCATGAAGAGAGATGCATTGGTATGGGGTACTACTATGAGAGTGGCACCTAGAATGGCTATGATGATGCCCACCATAAGGTAATTGAGTCACTTTATCATCCAATCTAGGATCCCTAGGAGGAGAAGGCAAAACTCGAGCCATTTCACAAGGAGCATCTCCCTAATGGAAGAGGAAGTCCTGAAGATGCCCAAGCTCCATAGCCACTTTATTGGCTTGGACTTGAATCTACAAAAGAACATTAGAGATGATAAAAGACTTGTGTAAAGTAGAAATATTACAATCAGTACAAGCATTATTAAACATAGAATTATTTATTTATTTCCAAAGCCAAAAGAGAATCTCCATTCTTAAAGTATGTCAGACTTGTGTGTATTTAAAGGGCATCATGGGTTTGTCTCCAATGAATATGTGTTGTCAAATGAAAAATTTGGGCTGAAAAGGCTTGAAAAGATCATGGATCCAACTCCAAACTCTTTGAGCTTTAGAATAATACCAAAAAAGATGATGAAGCATCTCAAGGTAGCCATATAAGGGTCAAGTAGGCAGGTGGACTCTGAACTGGATGAGTCTAATGCTAATAGGTAAGCCTTCATGTAGTATACACAAAGAAAAATGAGCAAGCTTGGGATCCACACAAACCCCCCAAGCAGTGTTGAAGTGAAAGCTTCACATTTTAATATATGAGAGTATCCCCTAGTAGGAATTAATCTTGTCAACCATGGGCAAATGGGGGGTGAGCCATGCATATCCAAGCTAAGGAGTGTAATTGTGAAAAGGGGTCTTAACATACCATTTCCAATCCTTCCACCATGATTGAAAGGAGTGGACTGAGATTTTATGGAGCATGGAAACTAGGATGGTATTGAGGATCTCCTAGTAGGATTCCTGGTCCACATTGGCTAACTAAAATTTAGTTTTTTCCTCCTCCCAAGATAGCCAAGAGTGAGAGCACTTTCATAAGATATCCTACATAGTATGAATTCCTCTGAGGTAAAACTTGAGATTGTTGACCCAAGGGACTTCTACCAAGGGCACTTCACTATGAGAGAAAATGGGAGACCACCAGAGAGAATAAGAATTAGCAAAGAGCCCATTATATAAATTGGAGCCATTCTAGAGTAGCCATGGATTGATCTTTTATGAGGCTTTTCAGATGTTTTTGGCCATAAGGTCCTAGTGATTTGGATAGGAGACTAAATGAAGAGTAACTTGGGGAATCTGAGCCCTTTCTAGGCCTTCTTACCCTTAGGCAATCTTGAAGAGATACAGTGTCTGAAAAACACCTTCCAAGCTTCTTGACCCTCAATGGCCTGCACAATCCATTTGGCACATAAGGTAGTCCCTTACCAAGCTATGTCAATGAGTCCCATCCCTCCATAATCACGCGTGAGGAAATAATATTCCCAGGCCACCCTGTGTAATCCTTTACCTTGAAGGGAATTGGCCCAAAATAATTCTCTAAGTAATTTATCCAACTTCTGGTAAGATTTCTTAGATAGCACCCAACATGATAAGTAGTACACATGGGTGGATGCAAGAATTTTTTATCATATTTAAATTTTTTATGCTAATGAAAGAGACTTGGTTACCTAGTATTATATCTTCTTGGAAACTCTATCCATAACATATTACCACAACAAAGGTGGTGAGGCATCAAAATCAAATTGGGTGCCAAGAAATTTAAAGATTTTATCATGATGGATCCACTTCTTATTAAATTTAGCAGCCCACGATGGTAGAGGGAGGTAAGATTTTATGTAGCAATGAGTTTTTTACCATTATATGTTGGAGCTATAGGCTAGGTAGAATGTGTCTAGACACTGTAAGGCATTGTCCACATTGGTTTCATCCTCAATAAGAGTAAGGAAGGAGTCATCCATAAAGTGTCCATTAAATAGATGCATATCTTAATGCAAGTTCATAGTATCAAAAGGGAGATAAATTCCCTTAACAAGGCCCCTAGCTTGGGCATTACTAAAAAGATATCCAAAACCATTAGCTACAAGAACATATAAGGTGGGAGCCAGTAAGCACCCTTGATAAATAAAATGAAATAAGTCAAATTGCTTAGAGGTGACTCCATTAATGGAAAGGATAGCTGAGGCATCTGAGAAAAGCATCCAGATGGTTTGGATGAATTTGGGCCTGAATCCCAAAACTCAAAGCATGGCAAGCATAAATGGCCATTCAATGCAATCATAAGATTTTTAAAATTCAATTTTGATGAACATATCCTGCTACTTAGACCATCTAGCCCAATTCCTTTCCCAGACTACAATGATGTTATCCAAAATATAATGATTTTAGATGAAACCCATTTATTATGGATGCATGATAAGAGGTAGCATATTACATAACCAGATTGTAAGAATCTTGGAAATGATTTTATAGGATACATTCAAGAGGATTATGGTCCACTAGTTGCAAATCAACTCAGGATCTCCTTGCTTACGTATGAATTTGATATTTCTTTTATTTATATTTTTACCCAGTGATTGATTATGAAATGTTTCTTGATAAACCTTATTCAAGTCACTACCCATTAGGTCCCAAAGAGTTTTATATAATTCATAGGGGAAGCCATCAATGCTAGGAGCTTTGTTATTAGCCATGTGAAACACTACCTCATACAAATATTTGATAGTGAGGGGCCTGTCGCAAACCACCCATTGGGTGGGAGTGAGTTTGCATGGTACCACTAAAAGACATTTTTAAATGGTAGTTTCATGCACAAATGAATATGCTTGAGCTTTAAACACTTGTTGTTAATGTTAGATAAAAGCTTGCATAATCTATGGAGTCTCTGAGAGACTATTTCTAGCCTCAGAAATAACTTGTATTTGTTTCTTCTAATTCTTGGCTCACAACCTTTGGAATCCTTATAATTTTTATCCCCTATCTTAAGCTAATGAATCATAGCTTTGACTTGGGCTCCACATGCATTTTAGCTATTTGTAATCTAAATTTGGTGCCATAAGGAAGCAACTCTCACTTGCAAGATCTCATTAAATGGATCCTTTTCTAGAGTAGAGTCATATGACTCAGCTCTGAGGAGGTAGCAGAGTATGAGTCTATCTAAATTTTGGTAAGTTGGTAGCCATAGATCCATAGAAAGTGGGAGCTCCTTCTGATGGCATCATCCCACTAGAGAATCCAACTAGATTTTTGGGAGAGGCATCGATCTAAATTTCAAACTCTCCTAATGTGTGTCACTTGAAAAAGGAGGTGTTAAGGAAAAATTATTATTTATGGACTTTGGGTTTCATGAACTACCATGTCACTTGGAACCAAATAGGGGAGTGATCGAAAAGTCCAAAATCTAGCAGTGCTTGTAATGGAGGAAAAAATCATTATCAAAAGAGAAGTATGATTAGGTAGACATCATTCCCCTATCTAGATACCTCAGAATATGGGTAGGGCCTTCCCTGAATTTACATTAGGTGTACCAAACTCCATCATTAGGTTGATGGTAAAAATTGGGGTCATAAAGGCCCTATTTATTGCACATGTAAAACCATACCTCTCTTTCACCAACTACCGACCTCATAGGCAAGTGGCCCATTTTATCCTTAGGAGATGCCACCATATTAAAGTCACCACATAATACCCAATGGGCATCAAGGAGATCATCTGCTATCCATTGCCATAAATGGTTACACTTTGAGGTGTCATTCAAGGCATAAATATTAATAAAGCCAAAAGAATGGTTTTCAATTCTAAAAAGAGCCCATATTAATCAGTTGGTGGGGTCCATGCCAGATTGCACTAAGTGTGTTTGCCACATTAGATAAATGAATGTGATCACCCCTTGATGTACTATCATATGGTTGCTATGAAGAATGATATTGTCATTCCATATGGAATTACTGACAGTCGTCAATAAAAAATCCACCACCTTGACTTCTTGTAGACAGAGAATGTCCATCTTGGGAAACTTCCTTCTGAAATCATATACAAAAAACTTGCATTTTGAGTCTGAGACCCTAAACATTCCATAAAAAATAATTCATAGATGATTGGTGTCAAGGGACATGTCCTCTGAGTCTAACCCTTCTAGGTCATCATACTAATTCTATAGAGAGTGCCCACTATTGACACTCAAGAAATCATCAAATTGCTTCCTCGCAGTACGGTCAATCTGATACTCTCCTTCCTCTGCCTCGTCACTCCTTTAAAGAGGGTTATGAGAGCATTTGGGCATATCCCATCGAGTAGAAAGTGGAAGAGTGGTTGGTTGTGAGTTTTAAAAATCTAGAAGAACTGGGCATAGAGGCCTCGACACCTTGGGATAATATGTTAGTAGCTAGAGGGGTGTTGAACACCCTGTGCTTTTCTACCAATTTTAGGGATTCAACCAGAGAGGGCTCCTTCTCAATAGAATCCTACTCCTATAGGCCATTACTTGAATATGGATTGCCTCTTTTGGGAGCAGTAGCTATGTTTTTGGCTTTAAAGTGAGTGTTTTTATTCCCTATTGTAGTCCATCCATCCTCAACTAGTTTCTTCCTAGCTTCAAGAGAGGGTTTAGGGGGAGAGGATGAGCAGTTGGATGCATTATTATGATCCAACTAAAAGGGAAATTTTCATATGTTATGGTTTGTGGCTTGGCAATGAAAGTAAGTGTTATTCAAGTTTATATACAGGACTCATTGAGAGTGCCTCACATCCCCAACTTGAATTTTCACAAACTCTTTGAGGTCTCGAGAGAGGTCAAATTATACACAAACTCTTTTTTGTGATCTAGCTGAGTAAAACCAATTTTTTTCATGACAAACCATCTGACCTATGGAGGACACTATCTAGTGAATAAGTGACAGCAAGGGAGTGAGAGACCTAAAAATTCAACCCAGACTAAGACTTTAAGAGTGGTGTGCTCTGAGACCAAAAAGTCTCATGTTCAGGGGGAGAGAACCATAAGCATGTTCTTGACATACCAAGTGGTAGACCTATGGAGGATTCCTCTTGCATATGAAGGGTTAGAGAAGCGAAATAGAAAAAAGCCTTTAGTCATGTTTTGGATGCTCTCTAGCTTAATGTCATGAGTTGCCTAGTGAGTTGGAACCCAAGACTGAAGCATACTTTTAGAGGGGATTTTCCCAAAAAAATAGCCTATTAAATAGAATTACTATAACAATTGACATGCAAAACTAAATTCAATAATAGGCAATATAACATCAAGTATGAAGCATTAGCTTATGGTATACCTTCAAAAAAAACTTCTTCAAGTGCTTGTAGGGGCCATTACTCAACACTCCACCATTCTTCTCCATGGCTAAAACAACTAAGATAGAATGAGGATAAGTTATTATAAATGTTGGCCTTGTCTATAGACAAGAAACCCTAAAATGATAATAAATGCAAGTCTCACCAGTGATTAAGGTCACGGTATGACACTAGGTTGAGAAGACATAAAAACAAGGGCCGACTCAATGGCAAGCATGAAGGAAACCCTAGAAGAGAGGTTTTTCGAAGAAAAAAATATGAACTTTATCATTTTGATTTATATTAAAGTTTAAAAATATGAATTAACATGAAATAAAATATAATTTTAATTCTATAATTTAAAAATAGAAAGCAATATAATATTATTCTTTTATGAATTTTATGTATACACACAATTATTATCAATATGATGCCCTACCCTAAAGGACCATATAATTACCTAAAAATATTTTAATGTTGAGAAGCTTTTCAACATATATGAATATTTTTTAGTCGTTATGATAATATTCAACATTATACAAATATTATTTATTCTATAATGTTCATTGCACCCTACAAATCTCGTATGCTCTATTCAATCTAGAGAAGCTCTATAGCCAGCCCATCGTTAGTCCGAGTGTGACTTATTTCCAACAAGAACATGGACGTAAAGTATTAATATTTTTACAATGAAATGAATAGAGTATAACAATATTATGTTTTTTCTTTTTTACATAAAATATAAGCAAAGTTTGGTCAATTCTGACTTATAAGATAAGTATTGTATAAATGAACACTTTGTTAATTTTCTTTCTACTTTGGTTGGAGTTGGATTTAAATACCATTAAGAGAAGTATTGTATAATTAGCCTTATGTTCAATATCAATTACTTTAACTTTATAAAAAGTTATACCAAACCAAGAAAATTGAAAGACTTTGCTATTTTTATTTAATAATTCCATCTTTTCTTTACATTACACAATCACCTACAATTTTGTTAAATAATTTTTGCAGGATTAATAATTCAATGTCAAATATATAAGAAATAAAAAGACATATTCAATTGCAATTAAGGGAGTTTCATAATTATGTCTTTGTGGTGTCATTAACTTTTAAATTTAAATATTTATTATCTTTAATTTATTTAAGAACTTTTCTTCCATGTTATTTTTAGTAATTATATTTTGTATTTTTCTTTCTTTCTTTTTATCTATTAAAATTTGTTAAAAGGTGTTCAAAATAGTAAATTTGTTATATTATAGTTTGTTAAAGTCCTTTTTATATTGAAACATATTGTAATTGTTTTGTATGAATATATATATATATAGAATTACAGTTTATATGAATTTTTTATTTGCTATTGGAGTGTTCTACCAATTGAGCTATTAGCCGCTCTGTAGCCAACATATTGTTAATCCAGATGTAACTTATTTTCAACAAAAATGTGAACATAAAATATTAATATTTTTACAATTTTGTTTAATAATTTTTATGGGATTAATAATTCAATGTCAAATATATAAGAAATCAAAAAACATTCAATTGTGATTAAGGGAGTTTCATAGTTTTTCTTTCTAGTGTCATCAACTTTTAAATTTAAATATTTATTATTTTTAATTTATTTAAGAACTGTTGGAAGTCAGAATTTTCTTCCATGTTATTTTTAGTAATTATGTTTTGTATTGTTTTTTTTTTTTTCTTTCTTTATATCTATTGAAAATTATTAGAAGGTGCTAACAACAGTAAATTTTTTGTATCATAGTTTGCCAAAGTCCTCTTTATATGGAAGTATATTGTAAGCAAGCACTAAAACACAGCAATAGTTATTTTGTACGATCACTATATATATATATATATATATATATACACACACACACACACACACACATACATACATATATACACATATATATACATACATATATATAGACTTTTCATTTGTTGTTGGAGTGCTCTACCGAATTATTGGGCTCCTTTATGGCTAGTCCATATATATATATATATATATATATATATATATATATATATATATATATATATATATATATATATATATATATATATATATATATATAGAGAGAGAGAGAGAGAGAGAGAGATAAAACTCATATAGACCTTCCATTTGTTGTTGGAGTGCTCTACCGAGTTATTGGGCTCCTTTATAGCTAGTCCATATATATATATATATATATATATATATATATAGAGAGAGAGAGAGAGAGAGAGATAAAACTCATATAGACCTTCCATTTGTTGTTGGAGTGCGTTACCGAGTTATTGAGCTCCTTTATGGCCAGTCCATCATTGGTTTAGGTGTGGCTTATTTCCAACACTCCCCCTTAAGCTACACTACAGGTACTAGGGCTCCTAGCCTGGCTCTGATACCACATGTTGAGCTACAACTCATATGAACCAACTAGGACTTGAATCTAGGACCTTTCATTTGTTGCTAGAGTGCTCTACCCACTGAGCTACTGGTCCCTCTATGGCCACCCCATCGTTAGTCTGAGTGTGAATTATTTCCAACAAGAACGTGGATGTAAAGTATTTATATTTTTACAATGAAATGAATAGAGTATAATAATATTATGTTTTTTCTTTTTCACATAAAATATAAGCAAAGTTTGGTCAATTTTGACCTATAAATGTTTGTACATAAACTAAACTATGTATACAATCCAGACTTCAACCGTATAAAATTTATCCTAAATATTATAATTATGAATTTCATAAATGCAAATAAATAATAAAATAGAAAAAAAAACATGGGGCTTTATATTTTTATTAGATCAAGGTAAAATTGGGTTTTGAAAGGCCGCAGAGCCTTATACAATGGAAAGATATATTAAACATTAACGCTTTAATGGGGTGTCTCTATTAACGATAACTAAATGGGTGACAAGAAACCCACACAACAAGAACTTCTACCAAAGAACAAACAAAAACAAACTAACTTACCAAGAAAACTTCCACGAAGTTTCTACCAAACTTATCTTAGGGACCTGACCCCTTTCTCACTTATTTTTTAGATATTATCATAGGGTCCTCCCGAATGAAGAGACATACAGGAAGTTTGAGTCATTGATTTTCTACATTTTTTATTTTTTTTAACCATGGACCAATCTTCCTTGTTTTTAGCTTGAAGGGCTAGTGAGACTTCCACGAATGGGACACAGGGTTGGGATTTGTCTTCCGTTTTTGAACCAAAATTAGTTTATGCCCTATGAAAATCCAAATTTGGAATCTCCTCCGAGGAGGAGGCTGAGATTGACACAAACTTCTTTATAGAGATTAAATGACCCAATAGTTCTTTTTTGGAGTGCGAAGAGCTTTTAGGGACCTTATTTAAACCAAGGGAAGTAGGGAGTTTAGAAGAAGAGGTAGAATACTCGTTGTCAATAGCCCACTCTTCATCCACATCCAACATCGTAAGGTTTTTGGGAATAAAATATTTCCATGAAAATGAATCCTTTTTTTCTAAGGAGACTACAGTTTTTTATCAAATGCCCTGTGCCAAAATAATTATGACAGTGAAACAATAAACTTTCAAAGTCAATAGCTTGAGACCAAGTGCAGTCTCCAACATGGGGCTTTATATTACTTACACAAAGAATTCTACATATAGCAACTACTTTAAGGCTAAATTTAATGGTTGTATGACTATGTTTAAATAAATAAATAAAAATAATTAAAATTGAAGAGAAGTATCAAATGTTAGAAAAAATAAATTGTTGACTGTAAAAAATTATAATGATTATAATAAATTAAATGTTTTTGTTTGTTTTTATTTTTTTTAAGATAATATTAAAGACATGATTTTTTATAAAAAAAATTAAAACATGTATAATAATAACCATCAAATATAATATTTTTTATTGAAAGCATATATTTTTTTTTCTTATACAAATAAAAATAAGTACATGCTCAATTAAAAAGGTAAAATACATCAAAAATATTGTAGTTCAATGTGTGAGGATGATGGTTGTTTATATCCATCCACTAGGGTACAAATCCCTCTAGGTACCCAATATAGAGAGTCAATAAGTTAAGGCCAATATCATGTCATAGGTGAATTTGACGGCATGGATGCCCCTTACTCATCGCTGCTTAGTCAAAGAATCTCCCTAATTTAGATTTATACTTACTCATCATCATAATTCATTATATATGCACTGAGATGCCGACATTCCATGTAATTCAATGATTCCATGTGGATGCTATCAAGACTTACACCTCATATAAAATAAATTTAAAAAAACATACATAGATTGTATTCACTCTAAAGAATTAATGATTTATATATACTTGTAAACAAGACTATACTAATAAATATCAATTTTTTTTTATTAATTAAAAATGTCTTATTAATAATTCATTATAAAATGGATTAGAGACCCTTGGGTGACCTAAAATTATTGATAATAGACTAGTCGTCAACAAGTGAGAGATAAATATGAATAGTATTATACTTGATATGTATTTATAGATGACTTTTTGTATAATTTTTCTCCATAATCGACATGCAAAATGTGTAGGACAACCTAAGAGAGGAATTTAATTTTAAAAAATAGATGTTTGACAAACATGGGACACTATCGATAAAGGCAAACACTGCCACTGACTAGAAACATATAAATGATATTGGCATTGTCTAAGATGGAAGAAATAGGACTCTTAGATATGAAGAAAGTCTCCATGGGATAATACTTTGTATTGACACAAATTATGGAGACCTTGAGTATGAATGATAAAAAAATTAGAAGATCAAGCTCAGAGATAGATGAATGGCTAAAAGAGAATGTGAGTAAGAGTCAAATGTGTATGCACAAGTCATGTATATCAAAGATATGTCAAAATAAATATTTCTAAATACCGAATTTAGTGTTTAAGAATGCCCCATTTTAGTCTAGTATTGAAAATAGTAGATTAAATAAATAAAGTAGGATATTTGATGTTTGAGTATAACTGCATTTGATATTTTCGAGCATGTTCCAAATATCCAACTTGTTTCATGCAAAATTTGGAAGGAAATATGTAAAAATCAACATCCACTCATGATAAAAAAAATTTGAAATAATATAGATCATTAAAATATTTAATAATAAAAATCTAAGGAATAAATGCACCTATAAGTATGCAAATCAAGATGTCATTTAAGTTCATTGGAGAATGTCATGGGGTGATTATTCCCTAGGAAGATATCATTGTTAAAACCATGGGTTAAGAATTATATGTCTCAACCCCCATTGGATATGGAGAAATATTAAAAAGGTGAAGGGCACAAATCTCAACTACACTACTCAAATATAATTATAAGTTATTTCTTGATGAAACCTTATATTATGTTTGTATATAAAGTTGGATCCCTGCACCAAGATTTTATTCAAATCATATTTGCGTGAAAATATGTCTCTAAGACAATTATTGTAGATGTATTTTAAATTCAAAATTCTTACATAATATCATCATTCTCCATCAAAACATTTTAAAAAAAATTAATGTATATACATGAACAATATTCATATATACTTTAATGTGACATAGAATGTCATAATATATATCATTTTATGTTTAATATAATCAGTTTATCTGTAAATTTAAAACTATCTATCAAGCTATAAATGAGTGTCTAACATATCATCAGTTTATCTGTAAATTTTGGATATCGAAGCATCTATCTATCTCCCTCACAATAGAGACATCATTTTTTAGAGGATGGGAAACAACCTCCCTTTGTCTTTTTCCCTTCAATATTCTTTGGCATAATTTTAACCGAATCTCCCTTTGCCTTTTTCTTCTTTAAAGGCAATTGGGTTTTGATAACAACAAATGGTCCTATCACAATGGTCGGTGGAGGCTCACATTTAGTATAAATGGACTAGCCATTAGCATCTAATTTTTTCTTCTGGACCTTAAGGTTAGTAATAATCATCCCCCCATCAATCCAAGTCTTTAATAATGATAGGAGAGATAAATAACTTTAAATTCCAATATGATGTAAAATTTCTTTGCACTCTTTTTTCTTTTCATTTATATTGAATAAGATGATGGATAGTCAATAATAAGTTACAAGATTATTTTGTACTCTAAAATATTTTAATAATTAAGAGTAAAGACCATTCAATTAAATTTTAAAATTAAGAATATTTTCAAGACATTAAATGAGTTTTAAAAATTATAAAATAAAATCAATTATTAATTTATTTTTTATAAGAAAAAAATTCACAATTTTTTCTCAAATTACTTTTATTTCATCTTAATAAAAAATAATTTTGAAATAAAAAATCAAAAAAATTATATCTTACAATAAAATATATTTTAGATGATGAATAATTGATGAATTTATGAGACTTCCAAATGTTATGAATTTTTCCTATGCTTTGTATCTTATTTGAAGCTATAAAGCTCTTCAAGGGGGAGAATTAATGACTAAATAAACATTAAAAAAAAATATCAACCATTTTCATGGATGGGAAATCAGGTTTTCAATTTTTAGTACATTTTATCTACCTTGACTATTGGGATAAAATTAATGGGGAGATATTCTTAATTTCATATTTATGTGGCAAGCTATGCTTAAAGACAATAATTGGAAATGGAAATGAGGCCATTTATAAGTCAATCACTTGATACAATAATTGGAAATGAGGCACATTCAATTGAATAATCAACAAGACAGCGAGATATAAATGAAGAAGAGTGTATTGTGACTTCTGCTTATCATAACATTACTCAATTTAAAAACAAAATGAAACATATTGTGGACTTTTCCTATATGGCTTAAAATACAATCTTTTCTCTGGATTTCTTATATGGAAAATTATTAACCTTCAACATGTTTTAATTGCTAAAAGATGAAAACCCATTTATTTTTAATTGCTCCATTGCATAATCCATTTCTAAAAAATGACTAATATGTTTGGGCATCAATCCCCCAATTTTCAAACTCTTGTAAGGCATAAAATATAATGGAAGGGCTTTCAGATAAATAAATGCAGAAAATGGCTTTGAGTTTTCCACATTGTAATTTCTAGTGGGATCACAATCACAGAGTTATCATACTTTAAGGTAAATTATCACACAAATCAAAATTCCATCCCTCATTTAATATCAAAGACAAATTGGTGCCTTTACACTAAAAACTAAATTGGTTAATACCAATCCTCATTTTTCATCTTCCCTTATGGATTCATCTGAGTCTAATCTACATTTATTTTTTTCAAATTCATCCAAACTAAAAAATAATCTACTTAATGGTTTTAAGAGCAGGGTACCCATAAAAAAAAATATTTGGGCATCTCATTCCTCATGTTGAAGGTAAGGGAAGGGAACTAAGAAAGGCTTTGCTACATGTTTAAGTTCTGGTGAAAAAAAATGAGGAACAAGAAAGAAATGAATGAATGAAATATTTTAATAACATCCATAAGATCGAGTAATCTATAAGACTAAGGGTTATAAGAGAGTTGTTTTTTAATAACACAATCCCTTGATGCAAGTTTGTCCTACTAATCCTATAAAATTTTAAATCCCTTCTTGATGCTTACCCTACTACTATGGATCTTGATTAGAAAACTTGATATTCTATTTAATCTTTCCTCTTCAAACAAGTTAGCTAAGTTGTCCACCCTTAAGTTGTCTTTGTATTTGATGTGGATGTCATTATAGGCTACGCATTCCATAATAAAGTGTCATTTTGTCTTCACTACCCCCTTGTCACAAAATAAACATATTATCATTTCCCATTCATCCTAGCATTGTCCACCTACTAGTTTTACACCTAAGATGATGTGAACTAGTCCTCAACTGTGCAATTAACATCTTTGCTTTTTATTTGAATTATGCTCTTATGCATGTCTTTTCTTCATATGTGGGATTAAACTATTTAATGTAGTATGCTTTCTTCCATCCCATTTGCCTTGTCCACATGATTGCCCTAAACTTTTCTCTCACATACTTTGTTATTTCATCATTGGTGTTTAGACATTCTTGCATATTGATGCCCATTTACTCATCCATTTGTTGTTTGATTTCATCCACATGTTTTTTATTTTTCTTGACTCTTATTTGGTTACCATTGTGTGCCATTGATGATTCTCCATGTTTTGTCTTTTTTAAGTAACTTAATGTCCAAGTCATTTTTTATGCTTCCAATGGGAAAGTACCTATTTATGCTAAGAGAATCTTATATAGAATTGAGACTTTGACTTTAAGACTGATTGTGATCAAATGTTTTTGGATTCTCTCTATTTTTCTATAATTTAGATCAAAAATATTGTTGCCCCAAACTTCACATCCATATAAGACTATTGGTGTGACAAGTAGACTAAACAAGGTTCTCCAGTCTCATAATTTTACATTCCTACACCTATTTTACAGTGAGTATAAATCCTTCTAACCTCCTTATATTCTTTTTACCTTTAAATTCTCCCAACTAAGATTTTTGTGTCAGTTAAGCCTGAGATATTTGTATTCTTCCACTACTTTTTGCAGGCTTCCTTCAAAAAAGAACTCAATTTATTTATTTATTTATGTAGAGAAAAGATGGTGACTTTTGTTTTACTAGTGTTCATTTGCATTCCCACCTCTTGTAAGATGAGTTGCAGAGCCTTCAAACGTTCTCTCAAACTATGGGTTATTTTTCTAATTAAAATAAGATCATTTACATATAAAAGTAATTGTATAACATAAATAGCTAGGTGGATGCCCCGTCCACCAGTATTATCTATCCATTCTTCTAGTTTATCGATGTATAGTCTAAATAAAGTGGGAGATAGAGGACATCCTTGTTTGACTCCAATGTCACTTTGAAAGCATTTTAACATTCCTTCACTTGTTATGATTTTGGCCTTGACTTGCTCATAAATTTTGTGCATTGTTACTTTGTACTCATCTAAAAATCCAAGCGTGTCTATTCTACTCTAAATTTTACTTCTAGGGACTATGTCAAATGTTTTTTTGAAGTCAACAAAGTAATAAAAAGCTTATTCTCCCTATATATCCCATTATTTTTCATTCAAGTGCCTAAGAGAGATGCAGTGGTTGATAGTTGAGTTTTTCAGTCTAAACCATGCTTAACCTTTTGCCCTTTTACCCTCTTTTTTTGCCCAACTACTAATTTTTTGCTATGTCATGCTACCAAATAACTTTCCAAGGAGGGGATTAACCATGATAGTTTGGTAATTAGAAGGATTATTCATATATCCACTTTTATAGAGAGGGATAACAACACTAGTCATCTAAGGCCAATCCGAAATAAAAAGAGGGCAGATAGGGAAAGGGAACTAGTAATCAAGAAAATTAACTTCAGGATCCCACACCTTTCATATTACACCACTTCATGTTTTAAAAATTTAGATCTAGATAATTTAACATTTTTTAAGTTTGAAAAGGTCATCTAGATAATTTAACATTTTTTAAGTTTGAAAAGGTCATCCAAGATGAAAATCTATGTTTTGGGAAGTTGTACAATGATGTTTTTAGCGACATGTCATTTTTTCCTCATATTTTTGGTACAACCACTGGTTGGGACCAAAGGGATAAATTAAATTTTAAAATTTTGACCGATAATATTTTTTAAACTAACATGTTATTCTATCATTGGCTTAAATTTTTGGCAAGGCATGAAACGAAATTAATATGGGTCATTAATATGAAACAAAGTGCCATGTAAGAAGACACGTGGCTCATTAATGTTAAAACCAGTGTCATTTTCTACATAGATTGGTAGGGTTTTTTCCATTAATGTGACAAGTAATTGTTGTCATGTGCACCACCAAAAATCTATCCCTACCTTTTTGCATACCTCCTCCCTCCAAATGGCCATGGAATGTACCCAAAATTACTTGACCACACTACATTTCATAGATGGATTTCCATCGATAGAATCGAGGGATGAAACATTCCACATGTGTGTTTCCTGTAACTAAACCCATAACTATGTTTTTTTTCTTTTTGTTTCACTATTATTATTATTATTTTGCATTATCTATTAATGTTTCTTCATGTATGATTTTTATGTTCCTAGACATATTTTAAGTGCCTTCTATGTTCATTTTTTTTGGCTTTCCTTTTATGTTCTTGGTTTTTTCCATGTGCCTCTATCATTTTTTTCGTGGCTTGTCAGGATTTCCTTCATTAATGTGGTGAGTTCCTACCACCTTTTACATTATCAAAAAACATCTCTCCCTATATTTTTGTGTACCTCATCTCCCCAAATTTCCTTAGAACCTACACAAAAGTTGTTGACCATGCACTATTTTGAAGATGGATTTCCATCAGTAAAATAAAAGGATAGATCATCATGCGTAGGTGTGTTATTTCCTAAAGCCAAATCCAAGCCACAGTGAATTTTGTGTTAGATGGGAATGAAATTTATGGGTAATGTTTTCATTAGCACCTACTTCCTCTCCCTAAATGACCATGCAATCTACCTGAAAGATCTCGACCATGCAACATTTTATAAAATAATTTTCATCGATATTATGGACAGATAATAATTACCTATTGTTATTGGGCCTTCTATGTTCATGGTTTTTTAGTATGCCTTCACATCTAACTAAACATTTAGTGGTATGTTAAAATAGTGATGAAACATTACACACAAATGTGTTCCCTATAACTGAACCCATAGTTGTGTTATTTTTTCCTATCACATGCCTATTATTGTTATTATGATTTCTATGTGCATCATTTTTTTGCATGGCTTCACATATGATTCAATGTTTTGTGTTATGTTCATGGTGGTTGTCAAGGTATTCATTCATAAAGTAGTAAATATTATTATTTTTATATCAATCCATATAGTTTTTTGAATTTTATGGCCAAATTGGAAGATGTTTGTCTCATTAATATGCAAGAAAGTTCTATGTTGGATGGATAAAACATTACCCACAGTTGAACCTGCATCATTGGCCTATTTTAATTCCCATTTGAGTTCAAATTTGATATTATCTTGATAAAATCCCTATAGGTTTTATGAATTCACGTCGGTGTGTATATAATTTATGTGCATTTAATTGAAATCATGTCTGTGTGTGCTTTATATAAATTTCCATACACAACAAAGGTTGGGAGACTTACCATTTTTTGGTATGTGGATACAAGCCCTGAAGTTTTACATTCACATGTCAGTAAATTTCATTATCTTTATATCAAAATTAATGTTTCTATTTAATGAGTCTAGTTCAGATCTTCATAAATTAAACATGAAAATAATGAAGCTGAACACAGAGAATTAATAATATAATTCTTCACATTGTAAAATATATTCTATTACATACTTATTCGAGACATTTCATCTTTATAGGAATGTCTTTCCTATAAATAGTGTGAACCGTATCACCACAAAACTATCCTCATATCCCTATGAATATACATAAACCTATATGTATAATATTGTTGTATTTGTTGTAACATATAACAATATATCTAATAAACTAATATATTCTAACAACTAACTAAATATATCTAATAGTGAATTATTACTTTTGTAATTATTCACATTAAAATAATCATAAATTAATGTGAGTACTATCATTTCCTAACATTCCCCCCTTAGGCCTTACATGGTAATTTGTGTTTCATAGGACTTAATGAAAGTAAATAAGGAACACATCAACCTCTCATTAACCATTCACTATCGAGAACACATCAATCAAATCATTATGGGAACTTTGAATAGGTACATATGCCATCAACCATTTATTGAGATAATTGCATCAACCTATATAGTGTGGGAAATTACAATTAGAAACCATCTGTTCAACTTTCACTCATGTATCTCCAAGAACTAGCTCAAATAGAATCATATGCCAACTCATACTTTTAGGTCTGCATACTACTATCTAAATTTTATTACACATGACCACTACTATCAAAGAATGCATCTTGCATTTACTCTATGTGAATGCAATAGATGTTTCATTGGCTGATCATCTTCATAAAGTATAGAAATTAGAGGATCTCTATAATTAAATTCTCTCTTATACAACTTTTGCCACATTTCATGACACTTTTCTCCAATCTAGTTGGGGTAAATAGGAAATACACCTCTTATTTAGCATACATACAAATAAGTGTCGAAAATAAATATATATATGCACCATTATATCAAAAGTGACCCTTCATTAGTGGCTAATAAGAGATGTTAAAATCCTCCATCCTCTAGTGTCCTCCAACCTTCAGTAGGTGAAGATGCTTACTCAACTGATGAAGTATTGAATATCATTATTTGCATGTCATTTTTATGAAAAGACCTCCCCCCCATAATTTGGACATCATATACAAGTGATAATGCATCTGTTACAATAAAGGGTTTGACTTTGATGACCAAATGACATAAAAGGAGGACTTTAACTCTTGACTTATTTTGTAATGATCAAAAAAATGACATACTTAAAAATGACTCTTTTGACATTTTTAAGAACTTTTGATATTGATATATATGTAACCACTTCAAAAACATTTATTACTAAAGACACTTTTTGATTTTGACTCTAATTTTATTATTGATTAAATAAGACCAAGTTTTTTAAATATACCAAACTTAACATTACTTTTTAGATATATCAAAAAGATATTTTTGACTGAAAAATATCTACTACAAACTTTATATGATACTTTAATAACCTTAATGAATAACATAAACCTAATGGAAAAAGAATGACATAATTTTAAAATTATGATATCTATAAGACTGATTCAAATATAAAAATATTTTAACCAATATGAAACTATAACCAATATAAAATAAATAATAAGTGTGCATGGTGTGAACTGATCTTTGAGATGGAATCTTTTGATTTTTATTTGACTATTGAAAATGCATGAACCAATTGTATAGGAAGAAAGGGAATTCCTCAAGATGTTATATGTCAATTCAAGTGTAGGATTGGAGTCAAATATTAGTTTAAAGGTGCTCATTTATACACATGGACTACATGGGAAAGGATCCAACACAAAACTACTTGTATAATGCCACATCACAGCATCATCGATTCAAGGAAAAAATGTAGACTTTGAATGAATGTAAAAAGATGAATATACTCTAGATACTTAGTCTAAATAGTGGATGGTGACACAAAGTTTTTGTACAAGTAATATTATCCATATACCTATCCTTGTGAACAAAATGATGAAATATTTTTGTTTGTAGGATCTAACATACTGATAATAGTAACCAGTATTACTTATGCATCCATTATATACTACACTCTTGGATTACCTATGCCATGTTACCTGAAATGAAAGAGACATTATAGGATATTAGATAATCTAAAGATCTTATCACTTTAACCTTGGTTGTCATTCAACTGATGATAACCTGATGAAAAGAGAATGCCTATTGGAATGAAACAGTTATAGATTCATAGAATTATTCAATATAAAATGTGATGTAGATCTAACATGGCATAATGTGAATTATTTTCACATAGATTCATATACATGTTCTAATCTACAAAGCATATTTTGACTCGTAATATGAGATTGTATAAATCATTGTGTTAAGTTTGATGCAGATAGAAGGATTGACCTGATCTGATGAAATGCCACACACAAATAATGAAACTTTGAAGGGACTAATTATAGTCACATTCAATCCTCATGACAATGGCAATATCCATAAAAAAAATGATTGAAGTATTAAAATACCAAAGGGAACAACTAAACTAAAATCTCACATAACAAAATACTAGCTTCTCTTTCACAAGGGCAATTCAAAGCTGGTAGAAGATCTAACCCTTCACAAGTTAATAAGCCATTATTATTCCTTCTCTGATACTAGATAATGAGTCCGGTTTAGATCTTCATAAATTAAACATGAAAATAATGAATTTGAACACAAATAATTAATAATATAATTCTTCACACTGTAAAATATATTATATTACATATTCACTCAGGACATTACATCTTTATAGGAATGTCTTACCTATAAAAATGGTGAACTGTATCACCACAAATCTCTCCTCATATCCCTATGGATATGCATAAATATATATGTGCAATATTTTTGTAACATACAATAATATATCTAACAAACTAATATATTCTAACAACTAAATAAATATATCTAATAGTGGATTATTACTTTCATAATTATTCATATTAAAATAATCACAAATTAATGTGAGGACTAACATTTCCTAATGCTATTCACATAATAATTATAGGTAGTGGCATGGGACTAGTAGTTGGGACCCCTAACTTTGGGGTCCAACATCTTTCATATTATTCCAAATTCTAGCTTGTAATTTTATATTTAGATAGTTTAATATTTTTTAAGTCTAAATAGGTCATCTAGGAGGCAAATCTATATTTTGATAAGTCACAACTACAATCTCAACTATTATACCCTATCTAATAATTGGTCCCCTTCCCCTATGTGGATCAAATTCATTTTGTTGTTAAATTAATGAATAATTTCTATTGTGGATGAAAGCCCTAAATTTTTTCATTCACATATGAATCAATGTTATCACTTTTTTAATTAAAAATTGGACTCTTTTATATTAAATTTGATGTGTTTTCTATATACACAATGCATTTATATTTATATGCCTATGACATTTATATTATATAATGATTGGAGAAGTAAGGCCAAGGTTTGTTGCTACCTCCTTCAACCAATTTGGTGGGCTCACCTGAGAATGTAGACTTAAACCACTTGTTTTAAAAAAATTGACCATTAATAATTTTTAAACAAACACATTATTTTATCATTGGATTATAATGTTGTGAAGTAAGGCATGGAGTGAAATTAATATGGATCATTAATATAAAATGAATGGCCATGTTGGAATATAAATGTGTCTGTAAGACTGAATACTTACCAGTATGTGGATGGAAGGCCTAAAGGTTTCCATTCGCATACCAGTAATGTCATTGTCTTTCTATTAAAATTAATAATTTTATTAACACACCAATACATGTTGAGTTAGATGTGTCATACAAATTCCTTCTGTGGAATCATGTTGATGTGCATTCCTTATGTTGTTGTCATTAAATTATTGAACATTTGTTGATACATGGATGGAAACCATGAAATTTATGTATATGTCCCTATGAATTATTTTTGTTGTGTTATTAATTAAAATTTTCAAAATTAAAAGTATTTTTTTCATAAGTGTTGTTTATATTTTTTACAATAATGTTGCGAGAAGAGTAAACATTTATTAGAATGTGGATGGAAACCTTGAAGGTTTTCATTCACATATCAGTAAATGTTAATTTCTTTGTATAAAATGATGGTTTTCATTAACATATTAGTAAATGTTATTATCTTTGTATGAAAATTATAGTTTTCATTAATATACCAGTAAATGTTATTAATATGGGTCATTACTATACAATGAATGGTCATTTACTGGTATGTGTATGGAAGCCCTAAATATTTTGATTCACATAATGTTTTAACCTTTTAGGACTTAATGAATTAAAATCCTATGTTTGTTAAAGAGTTGAGTATGCTAAATTAGGGTAATAATATGCAATAAATACAACCACTGATTTGTTACATAATTGACTAACTTTGAACTTTCTAAAAATAGTAATGAAAAGTGCTTGAGTAAGAACCTAGCTATAAAACAATTGAGATGGATAATCTGGAGGCTAAAAATTGAGGTAGAAGATGGTCTAAATATTACAAATAGGATATCAATGTCATAATCCCTCTTAAATAGTAACACCCTAATTAGATAATAGTGACATTATTAGACATGTGGCAGTAGTGTCCCTACATTGGTGATAGTGTCCTCTATACAAGACAATCCTAAGCTTTTAGGTACACCTATGTGTGGATCTATGAGGTTTGTTACAATCTAAATGAGTTATAAAACCCTATATATTTCCTATTTTGACTAAATTTATGAGTAAACACTAATCGTTTATGTTGTTAGGGAATTTAATTGATACAATCTAAAAAGTGTGTTTGTTAATGGGATAGGTTGGGCATCCTTAAAACCCCATTATGATGAGAGTTACCTACATATCAATACTCTGAGGAGGGATCAAGCCCAATGTAGTCTTCCTGACCTAAGTGCTAGTGCAAGTGAAATTGAAGCTAGTATGATAGTGGACTTGAGTGATTTGAATGAACTTGAAATTGGAAATCTAGGTAATCTAAGCTTATGAATGTTGTAGATGGTAGTATGCAGAAGTAGGGTAGAATAGGGATTGATAACCTTAATTATGAACTTGTTCTAAGTTTGAGGGTGTGTTTCACATCTGATTTCCATGTAGTGGTTAGATGGATAAATTCATATATATACCATTATGATTCCTGTGCATGTGTTAAAAGATATCTAGGTCGACCCTAGGAGGTTTTAGATTTGAAAATATATATGTTTGTGAAAAAGAGAGGGAAAAGACATTAGTGTCATTATTAGGAAACAAGTACCATGTGGTGTTAGTGTCCTCATTATGGTGCTAGTTTCCAAGTGGCATAACACTAGGTAAAAAGGGATAGGATCAATAAATGAGGTTTTAGGACTACTTTAAGGATGACTAGGGATGCCTATGGCTCGCACGAAGCCTGGATACACGTGAAAATAGGCTCTAGGATATGTTTATGGATAAGATAGGGATATTTAGTCTCAAGTATCACTATTAGCACTCAAATACCACTTTTAGGTGATTGTATTCCCCCCCCCCTTTATTCTAGAAATGCAAGAAAGTGAAATGACTAGGATAAAGTAAAAAAGAAGTGTACCTAGACTTACCTAATAGGTGAAGCCTGTGAAGCTAGGTCTGAGTATGTGAATCATGTTCCAATGAATTTCCTATATTTCAATCATGAATAAATTAGTCCTTACTTAATAAATATCAAAAATAAAGACTCAACCAAGTAAATAATTAAAACTAAGTAAAATTGGTAAAGGGATAAGAGAGAGGAAAGGAATGAATAAACCTCACTAGTTACGTGAACTAATACATAAACCTAGTGGTAAATTATGTGTGTGCATGTATATGGTGATCAATTGGTGAATATATTGGACTGAGATAATGGATTTCTCAATGCTCATGTGTGGATGGCTTAAGAACTCAATCCATTTTTTGTTCCATCATTGTCCACCCCTACTTGATAGATCATGACTTGTGAATAGTTTAGATTGGACTGATGGTGTTTCTAACCCTCTCATGTAGGTAGATAAATAACTAAATAATGTTATTATTTCATCATTTCCAACCCATGTGTATTAGATTCATTTGAAATGAAAAATGTGCAATGTAACTGGAAATGTCTAACTGGGTATGTTGGCTCTGCGACCACTCAAATATATTAGGTAGCTCTAGGCCACTAAAGAATTACCAACCACTACAGGTGGACTAAGATATAAAATGGGAGTGTAACCTATAATATGATGCTGTATGTATACAATGTATATAATGACATGGAATTTGTCATTCCATCTGATCAACTAGTGTGTAAGTGAGCATACATGCCCCCAAATCTGATATCTAAGCATATGGATTCTAAATTGAGTTTTAATAATTTGTATATGGGTATATAAAATAAATATTAGAATTATAATTCCATGAATGTTCCCCCAATATGATTAAATTGGTATGAATTTAAGCTAAACTAGCATGAATCTAAGTAAAATTGGGCAAAAATTGATAAATTTGTAACTGAACCTATGCAAACATGTATTGTACCTACTATACTTTTCTATCCAATTTGGTTTTTTATAAAAATAAGGATACTATATAGTAGTGCCATATCTTATACATTAATTTCATTATTATATATGTGGCATTATTATTCTAATTTGGGCACTAGTGTCATGCTCAGATTTTTGTGCAACTATGTTGATCTCTATATCACTATTTTCCCACTATGTTCACCTGAATCCAATTTTTATAATATGAGCCTATGTGCTATAAAATGTATTTTGAGTGTATTATATGAACCTAATATCTATGTTAAACCCATGTGAATTCCCCCTCTTTTGAGGGGAGTTATTTAACCTGTGTAAGAACTGTCCTCAAAATAAAAAGCTTTGTAAAATGTGTGTTAGTTGAAGCATATATGATATTTGCATAATAATCCAATATAATGTGCATACATAACATCAGAATGTAAGATAATTTGAGCATAATTTTCTAATGTATGATGAATGTCATGTTTATCATTCACAAGGGTGTCAAGATATATATAAAAATGTACATGTAATAGTAAATCTAAGTAAAAATTGAGTACTTCCCTAAGGGAATGGGGCGTGATGTCCATTATGACACCCAAGTATGAAGTGTAAATGCATGAATTCCCTCATGGAATCTAAAAATAGAGTGTGTAACAATCAAGAGACAAGTGTCATGGCCATGATGCATATAAGAAACCATACATACAAAACACATGACACACATAAAGTGGGCCAAGGGGCCACAATACAAGGGACATGGGCACATGTCACTAAATCTGAGATATCAATACATAAAAAGACATGTTTATATGTCCACATACACAAGCAACAATAAATTTTGCTGAAAGTCACATGGAAGGACATGTTCAAATGTTTGCATACATAAATAAGAAGGCACACATAAGGGCATGGGCACATGTCCAAAGCATACATATTGTGAAATAGAAGTGGTGTAGATCCAAAGTATAATGGCATATTCAAATGCCCTCAAATATAAGAATCATAGAGATACAATCAATTCTAAACTAGGAAAGATTAAATTAAGGTATGCATAAATATGTAATACAAATCTGTGTAAGATTAAGGATATACATATGTTGAGTCTAAAGTAGTAATAGTCAACAAAAAAATTGAGTAAGTTTAGCATGATCAATATCAAGATATAACAATGCTAAAGCTATGATGTAGATTATACAAATATAGAACCTCGTAATAAAAACTATTTATAGGTTTCCCCCAAGTGGGTGAATGTATCAAGTGAAGACCTCATGTATTAGTGTATATACCCCCAGTGGGTAGATAATAACAAATTCGGATTAGTGTAGTAGACTTGAGTCATGTAAGCAAACTACAAGCACTCGATAAGAATAAGTGAAGCATGTATGTATGATAAAACCAACTATACTAAGATATCTATCATATGTAGTGTTTGACAAATATAAGAAGTGTAAACATAGTAATGCATACAATCTATAATTTTGTGTTTTCTGAGTAAATATTTGAATATTTTTTGTGTTTTTAAAATATTATATTGTTTTTGTATTTTATGGATATAAGCTATGTACAAGCAACATGAAAATGAACTATGTACAAAGAGCAAAAGAGAAGGAAAGTATGTACAAGAAGTAAGGAATAATACTAACCATGAATCTCATGAGAGACTCACTATCAATGTGGCCTATCTCAAATAAAGGAATAGTGATCATGCATGATGTATGAAAGGGTAATTGTGGTCCCATAATATGTTATAATGAGTCATCTATATCTAGCCTAATATGGCATCCCTCACCGTTATCCATCCTAATATTTCTTTATTGTATTTGTCATATTGCTCATAATTATTCCTTAGCCTTTCACAAAAAAAATTACTCATATTATGGGTCAATGTACTAAAATCAAGCCTACCATGGGAGTTTTCAATGATTCAAAAAATGACCTCATTTTTGTAGCTTTTAGATCTAGAAAAATAAAATTTGAACTAATGGAAAGGGGTAACAGAAATTGGCCATGGGACATAAGCTTGGGTCTTTCTTTATGCAAAGACTCAGGCAATGTAAAAATATAAATGCCTTCCTCATGTATTCTTTCTCTGAATGTGTTTTTTTACATGATTTTTTAATAGATATTTCATTTTTGTCACTGATAATGACACATCCATAGAGAGACATTCCTACACTTATGAATATCTAACACCTAAATGTATTCTTCTTAATTTTACTATGATACCTCCTAAATTTATCTTCTATAGCTATAAGTCATATTAATGACTTGATAAGGATACAACCACTCATCTGATAATTTGTCACAATTATTCAAGAATTTATATTAATTTTCCTACAATGATCTTATACCAAAAAATTATTGTCTGAAAAAATTAATAACAAGGCAGGTGGAAATATAGGGTAAAACATTGATACTGGTAATGGTCTATGATTAAAATTTATTTTCAATAAAAATCCTATCAAATTTTATTTTCAAAAAGAATTCAAAGAGCACTAGGTTGCTTTGTTTGAACAAAAATTAGGATTTTTATTACATTTAATTTTTTTTATTGAGGGGAAGTTCAATGATAAAAAAATGGCTCACTCTTCTTGGATCTTTTTTTTTGGTGGATAAGGGTTTGAGAGCCATTTTATAGAAATAAAAAGACAAAATAAAGTCATGGAAAATGTCAAGTGAAATTGAATGTAAAAAAATGTTTTTTAGACCCTTTAAATCCTTTCAAGATTTGTGAGACATATTTGGACTTTTTTCAAGTGCTTTATAGAATCTACAGTGTTAAATCCATACACCAAGCACTCCAAAAAAACATCCATAGACATTTATAGCCTAAACTTTTTATGGCATTGTTTTTTTTTCATCCAAATGCTACCATGTTTAAAGGATTTTGCAAAAAAAAAATTGAACCTTGGAAGAGATTTCTACAATTTACATCATTCATTGTTATAAAACTCTTCATATTTTTTCTTCAATGTGTCATGGTTTTAATGATCTCTCTACTAGGTCTATGAAATAATATGTGTTTCTGAATTGGAAGAAATGGTTCTAAAAATAAAAGTACATCATTGGTGAAATTACTTAATATTATATATTGAAGTCAATTATATTATTTTATAACAATAAATGAGAGAGCTTAATATCAATTTTAATACCATTTTCATCTCTATATTTATTTTCGTTGTAGATACATTAGAATGTATCTTTTACTCTTAAGGAGAAAATGTCATTTAATAAAATCTGAATCTAATTTTTTATGTTACAGATGTACTTATTTTTTATTGGATATTAACAAAGGGGGGAATTTATATTTGATGCTTGTGATCTGATGAGATCATAATATGTCTCATCATAACCAAGAAGTAACACCCTTTTTTCTTTCATAAATTAGTTCTAAAGTGGATTTAGATGTAGTTTTAGAAACTAATGTCTTGTTTAAAGTAAAATGTAGGATATGTATCTAGTTTATTCTTTAGAAGTCATTGTACTCTAATTTGTTGAAAATTTCTAATCTTTCTTGGGATATAGATGAAAAATCATGTATATGCAAGACAAAATGAGTCCTAAATGTAAACAAATAAATTCTAATCATAAGGATAGAAAAATTAAGACTAACTCAAAAGTAATTTTAAGCTGACTCTGAAGTATTTTAGCTCCAAAATATAGCATCCTCCACAGTACTTTAGCTCCAGAGTATTCATTTATAACTAGCTCCAAAATATTTCAGCTCCATCATATAGTATCCTTTATAGTACTTCAAATCTAGAGTGTTTATTTATAACTAGTTATGGAATCTATCAGCTCCAAAGCACTTACATAGGTAGCACTAGAAAATGTAATGGGCCAGATTTTGGAATATATTTGTAACACTATATATGTATGGTAGCTCTGAAAGTGTGTTGTATATATATATATAGTATCTCTAGAAGTATGTAGGGTATTTATAGTACTCTAAAGTATTGTAATATCTCTAAATATAGTTAATCCAAAGATAACTGTGAAATATAGCTAATTCCAAATGGTTAAGCAAAAGATAGTAAATCCTTGGATCTAGAATTCTCCCAATATTTTCCCCTAAAAGAGTGGATATGAGTGTTATTTTTCTAATGATGTAAATATAAATAAATATCAATAGACATGTAAACTTGATTTATTGGGATAATAATTAAGACTAGGGATTTGGTTGAGGATATCATGACATAAATATCATCTCTCAACTCTAGGTAAATAAGTTGATGCATAGTATAATTCAGAATAAGAAAACACATTGAGTTTTGAACTTTGGTGAATAGTTTTTTTATCAATGAGAATTTGAATTTAGAGCATTTGAATACTTTGATAATTTCTTATTGACTATTCTCAGTCCTATTCGAAGGGAGGAGCAAGGGTCCACTCAACCTAAGGAAGGAAAACTTTGTTGGTATTTCTAGATTAGATGTATTCTTATTGTATTTCCAATCTGAACATTTCTTGTATTATTGTAATATTTTTTCATTATATCACCTACATGTATTTAGTGTGTAAATTTATAGTGGTCACTACGCTAATTGATTTCTTTTTTAGATTTTTCATTTGATGTTTTACTTTTAGTTGTTCACTTTTGTTGTTTTAAGTCAAATTTAATTTATTATTCACTTTGACCTTGGGGATGAGTGATCTTACTTCTCTCTTTATAACTAGCTCCATTAAGAAAAAAATTACTTTTCTCATGAATTTTTAGTTAATCAATTTAGGGCTCTTACTTATGTTACTTTGAAAGGTTATAGTAGTTTGAAACAGATTTCAAGTAAATTTGAAAAACTTACTTCGTTAGAATATCTAACATTGTGGTATTGTTGGGGGTTCTTAGTATTCCTTGTAATTTTAAAATATTTAAACTTGGAGTCTCATTGTGTGTTTCTTGGTCGTCCTTATAATTTTTAAAACTTTTTTCATTAGACTATCTAAACTAGTAGTGTTATTTTAGGTTGCTCAAACTTCAAGAAAGATTACTAAAATTGAACTCTAATAAAACTCTAAAATGATATTTTATTTCACATATTTTTTAGTGACAAATTTAAAAATAATATTTTATTTTTTAGTGATGTGTATACTTAATTTACACTTGTCAATCTAAGTGCAACTATTTAGGACAACTTTTCAACATGGAAGGTTTGGATGAATAAATTCCCTTAAACTTGAAATTAAGACTAGTCTTTAAAATTTGATTATTGATTGGATCCATGATTATGTGATTATAATCATTTTCGTCATGGTAGATTTTTATTTTACTATCCTCAAATATAAATTTGATTCACTTATTAGGTCCATCCATTATATTTTCCATCTATTCTAGCAAATATTTCCCCAATGTAGCTTGTGATTAGTCTCTTATACCCATCACAAATATAAAGTGTCCACAAATTTTAGACCATAGGTGACTAGTAATGTGATATTTCTTATTGATTCCTCATAATGTATGAGATTTTGTAATTCATTTCTATCATGACCCAAATTTATAATAATTGGCATTGTTCATGTATTTTTCTCTTGTTCTATATCAACCCAAACTCTTTTTGATATTGATTCTCAATGAAAATCTATATACCCAAAACTTCCTTCCATGGCCACTTGTAATTTCTACATGCTCTACCTCTATATTGAGTTGTATTAGGAATTACTATAGGTGGATCTTCTTGTATCTATATTACCTTAATGATCTCTTCATTCTTATATTTTCTAAAAAAAAATTGTAATGATACACAGTTATCTTCCCCATGCCCAGTGATTTTATGGTAATCACAATATGATTACCTTCTTGATGTGATAGTAAACACATAACTCTATGTATAAAGGTAGGTAATGGAATAAATTATTTGTCAATACCATTAAATCTTGATGTAATGGTATTAAAAATATTGATATGACCAAATAGAAAAATTCTCTAGTCTTAAAACAAATATTTATTCTATTTTATACATTATAATATAGGCATATTTTTATTCTTTTACAATTTTTTAACTAAAAGAGGGGTAAAAATTTATTAAATAAGAAAGCGAAACAACAGTTACAACTCTTTATCCTGGTCAACAAGTTGAGCCAGTTTCTGAGATAAACTCATAGAAAACATCTGTTGATCAGTAATGCTCCATAAAGGCCCATTCTCCAAGGCCCACTTAGCAAGGCAATCCACTACACCATTCCACTCTCGGGGAATGTGTTTGAAAGAAACAAAAAATAGGGAAGTACTTAATTGCAAAATTTGTTAAACAACTACATCTAAATGTCAATCCACCTTGCCAGGATTTCATTTATTCAACAAGTTGATAACCACTTGCGAATCCAATTCACAAATAATGTTATACTAGCCATGTTGACAACAGTATTTCACTACCTCCAGGATCGCCATGGATTCCATAAGGTTATTCGTGTAATGGCCTTTATGGATTGAAAAGAGAAACTGAATACTCCCAGAACTGTCAAGCCCAATTCTGCTGATACCAGCATCCCCTGGGCTCCCCCGCAAGGAGCCATCGGTATTAATTTTATTGACCCCATCCATAGGGGGAGTCCAACATCCCACCCAATTAATAGGTCATGATTTTTGTCTATTTCCTTTCACTGACAGACTGCTCGAATCAATAGCACTGGTCATGGTCGAGTCAAGGCCAAGTCGTGAGCAGATGCTAGCAGCTTCTGGATCCAGGCTAATGTCACTACCACACTTCACTTGCAAGGTTTCTTGTAGTGAGCTGATGATTTTCATCCACAAAGCTCTTAGTTCCAGATGGGTGCCCCTGAAGATCCTTCTATTCCTTTCAATCCAAATATTCCATAAAATAAAAGAGGGGCCAACTAACCAGGCATTTTGTAGAATAGAAACCTTTGATGGAGAATGGCCCAATCAACCCCAAAATTTAGCTAATGAAGAAGTGTGCCAGTAAGGAGAACCCCAAGCATTCCACCACAGATGCCAAATCTGTTTATCATATGAACATTGGAAGAAAAGGTGAGACCCAGTCTCCTCATTTCTGTGGCACAAGACACACATAGACGGCCCCTGAAATCCATGCTTGCAGAGATTATCCCAAGTAAGACACCTGTTGTGAGTAAGAATCCATAGAAAAAAATTACACTTGGGCCATGAAACTCAGTTCTAAATTTTATTTCCCCATAAGAACTGCCCTCCATCAAAGAATTGCTTTGTCAAGGTCATGTATCTTGAAGACATAAAATACTGGCCAGTAGCATCTCCTCCCCAGGCAAGGACATCCCATCCTTGTAGGGAGCTACATCCTTTGGAGGCAATAATTTGAGCTAATTCCATCCGGTCCTCCTTCAAGCCCCCCAGCAGCCAGTAAGAGGAATTTTTCCATCTGTATCCAATAGTCGTGCCCAAGTTAAAAGCTTCTTTGTAGTGTGCCACTATGTGCCATCTAGCAGAATGAAAAGAATCACCTAGAGGTTGCAAATGTGGGTGTGAAGATAAAAGAGGAGGTGCTCCATCCCATGAGTCACTCTAGAAGAGGGCCTCTGAGCCACTATTGCAAACCCAGAAGAGGTTGTGTTTCACTAAATGAGCTCTAAGCTTGAGAGTACTCCACACCATCGACCCTCTTCCTTCAAGAGGGAACCTGGAAATATCATGGGGGTCAATACACAGAAAGTACTTGGATGCCAGCACTCAAGCCCAAAAGGAAGATTTATTGGAACACCATCGCCAATAGAGCTTGGTAGCAAGGGCTTGATTGGACAAAATAGCATACCACAATCTGAGGCCTCCTTCCTGCTTTGGTTGGCAAATAGTAGCCCAGTTAATAAGGCTCCATTTGGTATTCTGTAGGTTGCCACTCTAAAGAAATTATTGAGAAAGAGCATCAAATTCCTTCAAGAAGTACATTGGGGTTGCCTGAATCATACTGCGGTATATGGGCAGCGCCTGGATTACTGATTGCAAAAGAATCACTCTACCAATAGTAGAAAGCCACCTATGAGTCTAGTGACTAACTTTTTGCCTTATTTTATCTAGCACATTCTGCCAAAATAACCTAGGTTGGCTTCCCACAACAATGTTAATTCCTAAATAAATCACCGAGAGGGTTTGAGTCTGAAACCTCAAAATAGTAGCAATCCTTCATTGAATAGGCTTAGGAGTGTTGAAGAAGAAAATAGAGGACTTATGGTCATTAATTTTCTATCCAAATGCCATTAGATAAATATCAAGGGTCAGTCAGAAAGCTTCCACTTCCTGAATCTGAGCTCTCCCTGCCAGGATTGTGCCATCAACAAACTAGAGGTGAGTCAAGGTGGTTAACCCATTCCCCCATCTCCATCCATGCAAAGCATTCTGATAAACACAAAATTTAAAGAGCCATCCAAGTCCCTTAGCCAAAATGATAAACAAGTACGGAGAGATCAGATCCCCTTGGCGAAGGCCTCTAGAAGCACCAATAGGCTCGAAAGGTGCCCCATTGATAAGGACCAAAAAGGAAGGTGTAGTAACACAGCTTAACACCCAACGAACACAATCTTGATTGAAGCCAAATGCCAAAAGGACTTTTTTGTAGAAATCTCCAGCTAGCTCTATCATAAGCTTTGGCTAAATCAAGCTTAATAAACATGGCATGCTCCTGAGATGTACTCATAGAGTGAATAGCTTCTGAAGCGATAACCACTCCATCCAGAATTTGTTTGCCTACCACAAAACCCCCTTGTTCTTCTGAGATGATCCTGGAGAGATAACCTATTCTTTTACATATTACTAGCCTATTTTGATGGCTATTTAAAAATAATTCTATCTATAATACTTAATTTATTTTGAATTCTTGTTACTTTCAATGTTATGGAAGGCTCTGCATCCATGAAATCCACATTATTGACTAAATTTAGGTTTTTACCTTTGATGCACTATAAAATGTGAATTCATTTTTGTGCTTGAGACATGCTTATTTTACAAATGTTGGTCTTAATTATGCATTTAGCATATGAGGTTCTTGTAGTGAGATAACATTGCAACAATTATTTGGATTTGTGACATTTAATTATCTTGAAGAATTGCCTTTCCTTTATTGTCTTTAGATTGTTCTTGAGTAGGAAATTTTGAGTTATTAATACTCTTTTTATATGTTTTATCAAATTTTAGAGAATTAGGAGAATGTTAAACCCTAATTAGAAAAATTATTATGTAAAATTAGAATGCTACAAATATGCAATAAATGACACAAATTGATATGTTACTTATTAAATCTATAAATATACTAAATATGGAAAGTAGTAAAGAAAATATAAACTTGGCTAGAAAATTGAGATGTAGATTATTTCTAGATCTAAAACTGATAGGGAGACTATGTTGACTTATTTTGGACCCAAAATAGGATTTGGCAGGGCTTCCAGATAGGATCATTCTAACTAGATAATAAAGCAATGTGGTGTTGTCCCTAAGGAGAACCAATTTCCAATAGGTAGCAAAGATCTAAAATTTATGGGGTAGGTTCACCTTCACCTGTGTATTTTGTAGACTATGTGAAAGCCTCTTATCTATTATGAAAACTATTATGTATCATCTCTTTCACTTGAAACCCTAGCTCAATGACATAAGAATATGAATGTAATCATAGATTAAAAGGGGTTAATGAATAAGTTTGTGTTTGACCCCAACACCCATTATATTGAGCATTGCCTACATACCAATAATTTGAAGAGGGATCAAACTCCATGTAGTTCTCCCATGCTATGTTGGTGTGTATGAAAAACTAGGGGAAAATGCTAGATGTTGGTTCAATACTTGTATGATTTAAGTGCTTCAATAATGACTTGTGACCTTGGAAGTGCATTTAGGCTTTAGCTCAGGCCTACTAATATTGTATGTAATTAAAATTGGGAGAAATATGGAATTCACTCTTAATATGTAATTATAATTTTGATGATTTTTAGTGTGGAAGATTCATGTGTGAAAAATGGTTTAAGATGTGGATTTATAGTGGTATTTGGGGAATTCCTTCATATGGGGATTGCTAAAATTGTCATTTGACTCTTTCATGAATTTTAACTTTTATAATTAGCCATTATTTAGTGGGAATAAACGATCAAGGGATCTAAACAAGAGAGCATTATGTTATTGTCTAATTAGGGTGTTATTGTTTAAGAGGCACAAAAAACTAATTTGGGTACCAAAAATAGTCTGTGGGTGAGCTTGAACTACTTTTCATGAGGAATAGGGATATGTTGAGTTCATTGGTTTGCTTGGAAGTATGGGTCATCCATGCAAAAAGTGAAGGAAAGTGGTCAAAAATCCCTGGAATGAGTCATGAGCTAATTGTGTAAAAGGAATAGTCACAAGAGCATTTTTTTTATCTTAAATGTTAATTTATGCGTCTATATTTTCCCCCCTTTTATTCTAGTGATGTAAAAAAGTGAAAGTAATATAGTAAAATAAAAGTGTGTACTTGAACTTACCTATGGAGTGCAATCTAGGTCATAATATTGAATTGTGTTTCTCACTAACTGGCAATGAAACATGTATAAAGTTCCACATTACACAAGATGAATACCAAGAAGTAAAGATAATAAACTTATATATATAATAATAAATAATTAATACACCAATTGGGTACATGAACTATTGTGTTTTCTTGGTGTAAAATTGGTCCTTGTAGATAGTAGGACCCTTGGAGACTTCATTTATATTGAATATCTTGGATTGGACTATGCATGCTCGAATCCTCATTGATATGAGAGTGTGATTAAGAATTCAAGGTGTCTTTTAATCCATCATTACATACCCAAAATAGTGAAGTATCTTATAATCCTTGTATGAATTAAAATAGATTGTTCTGGTGCAAAAGTTGGTACAAAACTGGTGTAAAAGGGTGAAATAACTACTGCAGATGGAATAAGGCTCATTTATGGCACAAAACTAGTGTAAAAATTTAGTATAATCTAGGTCTAGTGTATATATCATGGAGAATGACAATTATTTCCATTCCATCTATGAAATTAGTGTAAAAATAAGTAAAGAGTATGTCATATGGCGTGCACATATGCCTAATGTGATATTTGGTGTATATGGATTCTAAGATTGACTAATAACAACTAAAATGTTAAGTGAAAATTTATGTGCTAACATGGAACACATGTCACACATGATGCTCCCAAACTAAGCAAATATGTTAAGCAAAAAAATGTCTTGGCCATTATGCACATAAACAAAGAAGACACTCAAAGCATATAAAGCATGCAATAAAGGCTAAGGGACAACATACAATGGACATTAAAATGTGACTCGCACACATAGATATATACAATGAAGTCTTAGAGCCACACATAAGGACATGTTTAAATATCCATCATCCAAACAAAGAATACACACAAGACATGAAACAGGAAATCAAAAATAAAAATAGTTAATCAACATAAGTAATTTTTAACACTAGTAGATTCAATAGGTAACCAGTAATATATCAATGTGTTAGTAAGTGTCTAATATCAATATAATTGATTGAATTTAAATAATTGAGGTGTGAAAAATAAGGGATTGCCAAATAAGGATAAAACATGTATATAAGACTCCCCTAGTGAGCTTGTTGATGTATAGGCAAGCTGAAAGAAGTCTATATCTAGTTTGGATATGAGAAATGATAACTTGTACTCATTGTTATAAGGATAGGGATAGAAAAATAGTGTGGTGCACTCCCATCTAAATAGGTTAAACTTATCTATTTATAGTTTGTGAGTTTGAAACACTAAAATAAATTACAATTGTGTCTGAGAATGACATTTTTTATGCTCTAAACTCACTCATGTACACTTTTAAAACTGGCTAGAAATAAGTAACAAATAAATGGTATATGAATTAACTAATGTAAATTAACTAAATATAAGCATGTGTGGTTTTTTATTTTGGAATTTTCTAAAATATGTTAATTTTTATGTATGTTTTCATATATGAACTGAGAAATAAAAATAAGGATACTAACCTATGACTCCATTAAGATTAATATCATCAATAGATATTGTATCGAATAAATGAATGGTGACCTCTAGAAAATCAAAAGTATCATGCAACTGTGTAGGTTCTATATCATTCACATATTTATATTTTGCATAATTATTATCATGAAGATCAAACCAACTCATAGTATTATAATCATCATCATATCGATTTTCAAATTTTGGAATGCCACTTTTGTCTTTGTTTGTATTTGGGTTTGTAAAACTAAGTGCCCCATACTGAGCTATTGGCTTTGTTTATTTCTCTTAATATTCCATTACTTGTATATGTGTGTATGCAAGCTAAAAATATGCTTTCTTTTTGTCAATTTTGCTCTAAATATCTTCCATCTTTGGAAAAGGATGTGATTTTTCCTTTATGATCAAATGATATGCAACCTTTTTTATCAATCATTAATCCTATTGATTTTACCCATACTCCTCAAAACAAAAAATTGTATCCACTTGGATTTGAAATAACATGAAAAGTAAGATATCACTCTTTTGAAGCAAATAAAAATATTATTTTAATTGATCACATACATGTTGTGGGTGAATTAGTTTGATCTAATTGTTGAAGCTTATTTCCAAGAGATATAATAAATGGCATAGAATAAAAATTTATTTACTAATAATCCATAACCTTTAAATTTATAAATTACTTGCCATCTATATGAGCAATGATAATGAAAGGATCTTGATATGAGGAAGACTTGTAATTTACCTCTTTGCAACTATTTTGAAACTTTGGTTTTTGTATGCATCTCTTACTTTGGAAACTCTTTTTGTTATAAACCCTTTTTTAATAATGTTTTTTTTCTTATCTTGAGTGTGATTTTGTAACTTCTCTTTTAGTAATTTCACTTTTTATTGATGTAACTTTTGCAACTTTTGTTTTTCAAATTGTTCCTTTTGTAATTTTTCATTTTCATCTTGTGCCTTTTCTAATCTTGTTTGCTCTAATTTTGTATTTTGACCTTATCTTGCTCTAAATTTTCCTTTGGTATACATATTTGTTGTTTTTATTCTTTTTGTACTAATTTTGATTTTGTCACTTCTTCTATTTGCACTTATTCCAATGTGGGTTTATTGATTGATGTATATTCTATAATATTGCCACTATCAAAAATACATCGTATTTTATTCTTAAAATCCAAACATCTGTTTGTATGATTCACATGCATTCTATGATGTGCATAATAGTATTTTGATCTCATTAGAGAATGTATAAGATGTAGTTTGATCAAGTTTTTTTGAAGCATTTTCATTAGAATCTCACTTGAAATCTTATTAGCCTTTTTCATACTTTTTGAATCACATGTTATAGATGTATTTTGTTTTAGCTTACTATTTTGATATGAAATCTTGTTATTCACAACATTGTTATTTAAAGATAGAAAGAGATGATTAACATTAGCACATTTTTTATTTTTTTTCATATGCAATATGATTTTCCCATGATGTTATCATTGACATGAAATAGTGATTTTATTTTATTTTAAATTCTATTAACTTGATCATAGTGATGATTTGATTCTTGAGGGATTCGTAAGCACAAACCCTAGATTCTTGTGATTGAATATGCAAAGAGACACCCTCAAGAGGAGGTGGGGGTGGAGGCTTTTGATGAAGGATGTGTTGTTTACCTTATTTTTAAATTATAGGATGGGATACCTTAACCTTTGGAATAGTGATAGCATGGACTCAGGTAGAGGGAAAGTAACTATCATTATCTTCAAGGTTAGGAGGAGGAAAATATTATTTTTTTAGCCATTTTATATTTTCCAAAGACAAAAAAGAAAACAAGGAGAGATAAACAAGATAATACTAAAAACAATTCCAACATGATAAGTAAATCATAATTTAATTTAAAACCCTAGGAGGATAAAATTTTAGAAATAAATCTTAATGGTAAGCTAGGGTTTTTGGCAATGTTCAACAATAAGTGGGTTCACCAATATATTTGATCAAATTTTGAGAACTATGAGACTGTTATACCCTATTTGAATAAACTATTGTGTAAAATCAAAATGCTATATACATGCAATAAATTATATAAAATGATTTAGAACTTAATATATCTATAAATATACTAAATATGAAAAGTATAAAAGGAAATATAAGCTTACATAAAAAACTGAGATGTTATCTATTTCTAGATTTGAAATTGTTAGGGACACTATGTTGACTAAGTCTATACATGGAACAAGTGTTGGCAATACTTATATACAAGAGTATTGTAATTGGATAATAGAGTAGTGTGTTGTTGTCCTGAGGAAGCATCGTTATCCAGTAAAGAATAGAGATCTAAAATTTATAGAGTAGGTTTGCCTTCAACTATGTATTTTGTGGGTTGTGATAGAGATTTTGATCTGATGTAAAAACTAATGTGTATCTTATATTTCACTTGAAACCCTAGCTCAATGACATAAGAATATAAATGCAATCACAAAGTAAAAAGGTGTTAGTAGTTGAAGTTATGCTTGATCTCAACACCCTATATGTTGAGTGTTTCCTACATACCAATACTCTGAAGAGGGATAAAACTCCATATAGTTCTCTTAAGCTATGGTGGTGTGTGTTAAATATTAGTGTAAAATGTTAGATGTTGATGCAATCTCAGTATGAGTAAGTGCTTCAACCATAACTTGTGACCTTATAATTGTATTTAGACTTTAGCTCAAGGTTACTAGGGTTGTATGTAATCATAATTGGAAGAAATATGGAATTTAATCTCAATGTGTAATTATAATTATGGTGATTTTCAGTGTGGAAGCCTCTTGTGTGAAAAATTGTTTGAAATGTGGTTTTATAGTAGTATTTTGGGAATTCCTTCAGATGGGGATTGATAAACTTGAGACCAACCCTTTCATGAATTTTAATTTTGAAAATTAGTCTTTATTGGGTAAGAGTATGAGAGTATGGGATATAGACAATATAGCAATGTGTTGATATCCAATTAGGGCACTATTATTTGAGCACAAAAAATTGATCTAGGTACTAGGAATAGTCTATGGGTGAGCCTAAATTGCTTCACATGAGGAATGGGGATATTATGGGGTCATTGGTTTGATTATAAGTATTGGTCATATGTGCGGAAGATGAATGAAAGTAGTCAAAATTCCATAAAATAAGTCATGAGATAAGTGTGTAAAAAGGGTGGTCACAAGTGCATTATTTTAGCTTAAATGTTAACTTATGTGTCTATAATATATGAATTACCCTTATATTATCCTAGGCCAATAGGTGTAAACATAATATGTAAATGCACTCATATGGATCCATAGTTGTAAATTTTAATTTTCCCAAATAATCATCTATATTTTCTTGTATTTCATTATCATCATTATCTATGATTATACAAGCTAGACCTTTGAAATTAACTAATATGAGAATATATTGTTATGTCTCTTTTTCTTTTTGAGCATATGTATGTATTTCCTTTATCATTTCTTCATAATTTTTTAATTCTCTTTTTCATTTAGTTTACTTGATCTCCAACCTTAAATGTATGTATTTCATTTGTTGAGATTATATGTGATGGAGGCACTGTGGAATAATGAATAGAATCTGATTGTGAATTAACTTCATTATTTAGTTATGTCATTTTAAAATATTGGAAGGGATTATTATATACTATAAATGTATACAAATGTTTATTGTACATGAGTTTAACACATATATATAATATAGATGGTATTGCTTCCATAGTCTGTATCAGTGGTCAACCCAAAAGTAATTTGTAATGTAGATGATTAGGCATGACTTGATATAGGGTATTCAATGTCTTGGGTCCTACTATCACATCCAATAATATTGATCCAATTACCTGGTGTGGAATGTTATCAAATCCTTTTATGCTCTTATCTAATTTTTTAATAATATTCTTATTTACTCTTGATGTTTGTAAGAAAGTTATGTTGCATATATTCATTTTTGATCAATTATCTGTGAGAACACATTTCAATCCCTTTTTAATTTGGATTGAATAAACAAATAGATATTTTTATCGGTTGTATTATGGGTAGGAAACTATTCATTTTTAAAATAAATCATTTCTTTACCATTATTTAGTGCATTCATTATGGAGGAAAAATATGCAATTATGGTATCAATTAGCAAAGTTGTATCACATAACACATCATATGGTATATCTTTATAGAGGGATGATCTCTTTAGCAATTCAAAGGTAAAAATATTAGCTTAAGTGTTCTTTAGTTGATCAACAATAGCATACCCTTTGTTTTGATTGGTTAGCCTTGTAGTATGTGGATGGGGAGGAAGAGGAACATGTTTATTAATTTTGTTATACCTCATAAGGAAGGGTACCCTGACCTCTTCATGTATTGATAACATATACCATGAAATATAATATAATCCTAGGGTGAATAATGGGAGTGGTATGGTATCCATCACGACCTTGGGTTCTAGCGGGGACGTAAAAAAGTGACATGCATGCCCTTTGACATCTTGTAGTGATCATAATTAATTTAGATTGGATATTTAAGAAAAATAAGTTATTAAGGGGGGATAAATATTCTTCAAAATTATTATTCAAATATTTAACCCATGGGATTACATATTTTTGAATGATATTGCATATCTTGGGAAAGTGACATATAATAATTATAGTCACAGTTTGAGTTAGAAAATATAAATTATGTATATCCATTATAACCTTGAATGATTTATATGAATGAGGGGAGATTAAGAATTAGATCTGAAATCAAATTTAAATTTATAAGTGTGAAACCCTACAAATAATGATAAAACCATGAGGGAAAACTTAAGGTTTGGCATGCTTATTATAAGGATTGGGTTCACCAATATGTTTTACCTTATTTTCGATTAACTATTTAAACACGATAAAACTTAGGATAATTTAGATTGTCTAAAATATGTTAAAATTAAATAAATTAGAATGTTATAAACAAGTACTCAATTAAATTTTACTATTTATGGAAAACACTAAGGGGATTATGTTACTTATCTTGTTATTGATAAATTATGGTTATAGAATGTGTGTAAGTGGCAAAAAATACTCAAATATAGATTTGAAGTTTCTCAACTCTAAAAAATTGACTGTTTAAACATGCCTCAATGAGTCTTTCAACCCTTGGACACCTACATCAAATGTAGGTATTTGACATCTTATGAAAATGTATTTGTAACTTGTTTTTAACTATTTTGGTACAACTTTATATGCTTGTTTGTAAACCATATTTGTGTGTAATATCAAAATCTCATTGTGTATACCAGTCTAGAAAACATATCTATATGAATTTGAAACCCTAGATTCACTTTTAACACTGGGTTTGAGTTTACAAAATTATAAAAAATATAATTTGAGTTGATCTCGACCACCCCTATCTAAGTGTTTGAGCATTGCCTACATTTCTAATACGCCAAAGAGGGCTCAAACTATACACATTTCTCTCAGTTAGGCATATATGTGCAATATTGATCCCTTGGTATGGAAACAGCTTGTGATCTAGATTTTAATACTTGATAATGGAAAAAATGACTTCACTTAGGTGCTTCAAACTTGGCTAGGGCTTGCTCCTTGTGGTTGATTTCTCATTTGGAAGATTTATGGCAGTATTTATAGATGTTTTCTTCATACTTTTGAGGTGAGTTCTAGATAGGGAATAGGCTTAGATATATGGTGTATAAATATATAACTCATTTGTTAACTTATCTCACCATTGATTTATATAAAATACAAGCTGACCCATAAGGATGATTTGAAATTGGAAAATAATCATTGCTAGATGCATAGACAAGTTTAGCAGAAGTGGATGGTTTCATAAATATAGAGTCATCTAAATATGATCAGAGACATTTGAAAAGTAAGAAAATAATGGTATGATGATCAGGGATAATATAATTAGGATAATAATTAAATTAGGCATAGACTAAGGAATATGTAGGTGATTGATATAAAATCAATAAGGTCATACCCATAAAAGACAAGCGATTAGGAGAGAAGGGTGTGCAAGATCCATATGGATATGCACAAGTCATATAAGGTAAAAATAAGTCAAGACTAACATTAGCAAATATATAACATCATATTTTAGTATCTATGGTTACTTATTGTAATGCAATCAATAAATTCTTAGATGTATAATAGATATTATCAAATTTAGAATTATATCTGTGAATAGTGTTGAAATCAAACTAGTATAATATACATGTAGACACTCCACTTTCATCACTTCCATGTCAAAATTACAAGTTAGAATGATTTTTTGTAATAATGCATAAATCAAGTCAAAAATCACTAAAACACTCAAATTCATCTACAAACTTGACGTGCATATTCTGAAACACATTACAGCATTCCTAATTGGGGAAATGTACCCTTTGTGATCATCAACTTTATCTAATGCATATGAGTTAAATTGTGATTTTACAAGTAACATTTTGGACCAATTAGGTGGAACCCTTATTTGAATTTTATGAATCACATCACTTTACATTAATTTAATTAGCATTTGTTAATTAACCTAATCTTACTGTAATGGGAGATTCTATATCTTTTTAGAATTACCTATTTTATTAATTCATTAATTAAATTATTCCTCCATTCACATGGCAAGTGGATTAAAATATATGCATCATTATATTATCATGATGGGTAAGTGCTAGAGTTGGGGGGGGGGGGAGAAGTGGACACATTTTACATTTAAACAGATTTCAACATTTTTGTCTATGTAATTTTAAAAAGTGCTTACGTGGTCTTGGAACATGGGCTCAATAATTACCAATCTAGGACCATGTTATGGTTTTAATATTTAAAACCACATATGTGGTTTTAATATTTAAAACCGTGTGTATGGTTTTATTCCTTAGAACTATGTACATAGTTTTAGTCTTTAGAATTGTGGATGCATTATTATTGTTATAAAAGTGTGTACACGAAACAGTTTAGTATTAGATTGGCATGCATGGTATACAAATAAAATATACATTCAAGTATAAGTTTACATTTAGATATGGACATTTAGTTTCTTATAATTTAATTTATATTTTATTTATATACTTTTAGGATGTTTGAGAGTGGTTTCAGACCTCTAGGAGCTATAATGCAAATTCTAAGTTTTGGAGGATCCTATTATATTTTAGACTTAGCTAAATTCCAAAGTTTTAGGGTTTTATAATTAGCCATATTTTAGGGTTTTAAGGTTTTAGGGAGAAATCATAAGAGGTATGAAGGCTGCATGAAGGGATGTATGTATGATATCACTCAAAAAGTGCCACAATTCAATCCCACCCAATTACCTATGCACCCCTTAAGGTATAAACTCTAAGATAAATGCATCAACAAACCCCTAATGCATACAAGAACCATTTAATTCAAAAAATCATACACAATTTGATTTACAATTTATGGATACATTTATAATAATAATCCCATAGATAAAACACATACCTCACTTCTTTCATTCAATGGATCATGGATATTTCTACCAGATTTTGATAAATTTAAGTATTGTTTTACTCTGTCAGTTATTATTAATTAATAAACCACCCCTATCAATTAATATTTAGTTAAAAAATCCTTACCATTGTGATTGGAAACTATACCCTAAATCCTAAAACCTATGTGTTAAATTCTATGCCCTAAGCCTTAAACCCTAAATCATAAACCCTAAACCCTAAACTAATCGATTTAACCCAAATTAACATCCTTTAGAGTAAGAATTAGGTTCACAAGGATAAATTTGGCCAAAATTACATTATTGACTACCCCAATTGACTAATGGGCTCAATTTTTTATGACATTAGGGCTAATTGAGCCTAAAATCACATTCTATAATCATAAATAGGTTTAACAAGCTTGATTTCTCCCAACTAGATTTGTGATTTAACCCTATACCCTAAAAACTAAATCTTATACTTATACCTTAAGCATTAAACCTTAAACCCTAAATCAATTGATTTAGACCTAATTAACATCTTTTAGAGTAATAATTAATTCCATAGGGCTCAATTTAGCCCAATTTGCATCATTTATTACCCTAATTGATTAATTGGCTCAAATTATGATAAAATTAGGGTTAATTGTACTCAAAATCATATTCTATAATCATAAATAGGTTAAACGAACTAAAATTAGCCCCAATTGCCTTCACAATTAGACCATATACCCTAAACAATAAACTATATACCTTAAACCCTAAGCCTTAAATTATAAACTCTTAAAACCCTAAACCAATCATTTTATCCCTAATTAACATCATTTAGAATAAGAATTAAGTTAACATGGCTCAATTTAGCCCAAAATACATCACTAATTTTACCAAATGATTGATTAGCTTAATTTATGATGACATCAGGGTTAATTGAGCCCAAAATCACATTTTGTGGTTATAAATAAGTTGAATAAGCATAAATTATCCCTAATTACATTTTTAATTAGACCCTATACCCTAAACCCTATACCTTAAATAGTATTTCCTAAACCTTAAACCTTAAATCATAAACCTTAAACCCTAAAGCAATTGATTTATCCCAAATTAACATCCTTTAAAGTAAGAATTAGGTTCACAAGGCTCAATTTAGCCCATATCATATCACTAATTACCCCAATTAACTAATTGGCTCAATATGTGATGGAATTAAGGCTAATTGAACCAAAAATCACATTTTTTAGTCACAAATAAGTCCAACGAGCTCAAATTGGCCCCAATTGCCTTCATGATTGGACCCTATACCCTAAAACCTAAAGCTTATACCTTATACCCTAAGAACTAAACCTTAAACCCTAAATCATAAACCATAAATCATAAATCAATTGATTTAGCCCCAATTAACATCTTTTAGAGTAATAATTATATTCATAGGGCTCAATTTAGACTAAGTCTCATCATTTATTGTGCCAATTAACTAATTGGCTCAACCTATGATGACATTAGGATTAAATATTCCGTAATTACCTAGGTCATAAGTAGGTTTAACAAGCTCAAATTGGCCCTGATTACCTTTATGATTAGACCTTAATACCCTAAAACATAAATTATATACCTTAAACCCTAAGACCTAAGCCCTAAACCCTAAATTATGAACTCTTTAAACCCTAAAATAATTGTTTTAGCCCCAATTACCATTATTAAGACTAAAAATTAGGTTCATGACTCAATATGGCCAAAATCACATCATTAATTGACCCAATTGACTAATTAGCTAAATCTATGATGACATGGGGGCTAATTGAGTCTAAAATCATACTCTATAGTCACAAATAGGTTGAATAAGCTTAGAGTATCCCAAATTTTATTTGAAACTGGACCCTAAACCCTATACCTTAAAACCTAAGCCCTAAACCTTAAACCCTAAATCACTAACCCTAAACCAATCAATTTAGCCCAAATTAACAACCTTTAGGGTAAAAATTAGGTTCATCAAATTCAATTTAGCAAAAATTACATCATTAATTACCCAAATTGACTAATTGGTTCAATTTGTGATCACATTAGGGCTAATTGAGCACAAAATCACATTTTGTAATCACAAATAGGTTCAATGAGCTCAAATTATCCCCAATTTCCTTCATGATTAGGCCCTATACCCTAAAACCTAAATATTATATGTTATACCCTAAGCCCTAAACCCTAATCCCTAAATCATAAACCTTAACCCCTAAATTAATCAATATATCCCTAATTAACATCTTTTAGAGTGATAATTATTTTCATAGGGCTCAATTTGTCCCAAATTACATCACTTATTTCCCCAGTTGACTAATTAGCTCAACATGTGATGAAATTGGGGCTATTTGTGTCAAAAATCACATTCTATAGTCACATGTAGGTTCAATGAGCTCAAATTGGCCTCAACTAAATTCATGATTGAACCTTATACCCTAAACCATATACCTCAAACCCTAAACCATAAATCATAAATGCTTTAAACCTTAAACCAATAATTTTATCCCCAATTAATATTATTTATACTAATAATTAGGTTCATAGGGATAAATTTGGCCCAAATCACATCACTAATTACCCTAATTGACTAATGCTTAAATATATCAAAATATAGCTGAAATATCCATGATCTATAGAATGAAAGAAGTGATTCTTGTGTTTTCTCTATGGGATTATTGTTAAAAATGTACCCCATAATTATAAATCATGTTGTGTATGTATTTACACATTAGATGGTTTGTGTATGCATTAAGGGATCACTAATGCATTTTTCCTAATGTATACCTTAAGGGGTGCAAAGGGAATGGGGTGGGATTGACTTGTGGCACTTTGTGAGAGATGTTCTCATATTATTCTATCATACCTACATCCATTCATATAGCCTTCATACCTCCTATGACATCTCCTTGAAAACATGAAACCCTAAAATATGGCTAAGTCTAAAACCTTGAAACCCTAGAATCTAAGTTTGAAATATGATAGGATCCTCCAAAACCTAGAATTTGCATTATAGATCCTAGAGGTCTAAAACCGCTCCTAAACATTCTGAAAGCATATAAATAAAATATAACTTAAATTATAAGAAACTAAATGTCCATATCTAAATGTAAACTTATACTTCTAATTTATTTAGTTTATTTATATACTATACATGCCAATATAATACTTTACTATTCTACATATGTACTTTTATAACATCAATATCACATATGTAGTTCTAAAGATAAGAAATGGGTACATAGTTTTAAAGACTAAAACTACATACATTGTTTTAATGACTAATAGTAAAAAAAATTGTGTATGCGATAGTTCTACATACATAGTACATACCATATATGTGGTTCTTATATTTTAATTTTGAAATGCATGCCTTAAGGTTCGGGAATGGCTTGGATTCCCAAGCCTCAAGCATGGACCTGCAACACACATGGCCAAATGCGTGTTTTCTAACAACAATAAAAAAATTAAATTTTCCCATACTAGACACTATCCATTTTATCAAAAATTTCCTTGAAAATAGTATTGCAACATCAACTAACTTTCCTCTTTATATATATATGATTTTTTTATTTTTTTATTGCTTTAAGGTTATTATTTATATTTGTTGACTGGGTATGTATTTTTTAGCATTATATGCCACAATTATTCATGTTCATTTTTTTTATGTATATTTTGATTTGTTGATCCAAACCAAAAAAAAACATATGGCTTCAAACTAGACCTAATTCTATAGACATTAGAAAAAGAAAAATCTAATTTTTGATATTTTTTGAGGTAGTAGGGGGGATGCATGGTTAACTATGCATTTTTTACATTATTCAGGGTATACTAACTTATGAAATTAGTAAAAAATATATTCATTAATTAATTTTAAAAAAAATATAGGTTGCAAACTAGATGATCTTACCTAGCTTTTTACCAAGGGGTTTAAATAAAAAGCAAACGATGCTAAAAAATGGTGGGGAGCACAGACAACTATCTAATATGATTTTTATAAAAAATAGTACCACCTATTCAAATTTGTGATGTTTTACCTACTTATACTTAACCATTTCGAACAAAAAAATTAGTTTATAAACTAGACTCAAAATTTTACGATTCATCTTCCTAATATATCTTCAAATTATGAGTGTATATATCTCAAATATTCGGTACAAGTCAAGGTTTTATGTTTTTTAAGAAAAACATTTCCACTTAAGACCCCTTTTGGCCCCTCAATTACATACACTTACCCTGACATCATCAAAAAATATATTCATCATGACATCGTGTGGCAAGTAGATTCAAATGGACCCAAAAGTCAAGCTTTATAAAATATCAACAAATATGCTCATAAATGTAACCCATGCTTGACTAATGTAAACTATACCCTAATTATTAATCAAATTTACCATCCAAATTAGAATGAACCTTAGTCACACATATAGATTAACATCTAATCATTATAATCAGTCTAAAAAGCTATAAATAGAGGGATTGCCTTCTACTCTTATCAAGTTTTTTTATCCAAACTTACTCTACCAAAATACAAGGGAAAACTTCACATATTTCTTCTAATTATTTATCAAATTACTAATAGTGCAAGGGGAAATGATAACAAATTACCTCTGAAACATAGACAAAGATCTCAAGTTCTATATAAAGGCTAAACATGTATGTATGTTGGCTAGAAACAAATATCCATTGAGGAAGGTAATTATTTTGAGGTGTCTTCTATTTTATTTATTGTTTCTAGATCTTGTCCAATATTATTGTATACACCTAGAATTCTAGTTTTAGAGTTTTTATGTTTATTTTCATTCTAACAAGAAACTAACCTTTTTTGCAATCATATGATCACATTTGGCATGCATAGTGGGACCTGCATCTTACTTTATACTATCAAGCATCATATTATTCCTCTAATTTGGAAATTAGATTGAATTTGAACTTAATTTCACCTCCTCTTCTTCTAAAATTTAACATAGAAGGCTTCTATTATGGTTTTTGTTAAATTAATTTATTGGTTCTCTATATTTTCTATTTTTCTATGAAACCTCCTTTTTTTACAAATAAGTTTATGATTTTCTTGGAATTGATCTTTTACTTATTTTAAGAAATTTATAATAGGAGACTTTTATTGTCATTTCTATTAAATAAATTTCTAGGATCTCTATATTTTTAGTTTTTCTACAAGAACCTATTTTATTTTTGCAAATAATATTATGAATTTATCATAATTTGCATTTTTAATTTTTATAGGTTTCAAACATTAACTTTTTTTTTGTAGATTTGATTATAAAAGACCACACAATTAAAACATTAACTTACATAGATTATTATTATTATTATTATTATTATTATTATTATTATTATTATTATTATTATTATTATTATTATTATTATTATCAAAGAACTTAAGATTATGTTCTTATCTTTCCCATTCATGGGGTCCTGAGAATCATAAATAATATATTTATTTATTTTCTTAGATGTGCGGGATGGATTTCATCACCTTATTGCAAGTTTGTAGAGCACATTGATTAAAACCTCTATTTCTAGTGTAAGTACCAATCCATGTACATCTGATGGGGTATACAAATTGAGGACCCATTTTTTCAATAGCCTAAATGGTTGTGTATTTTAAGTACAGGGTGATATGAGGTCCTTCCAAGTTTCAATACCCAAGGTTTCAACAATGACCTCAAATCATAAATTTTTGGTAACACTTCACTGAAACCTTTAAAATTGAAATGGTCATAGAGGGGCTAGACCCTTTTATGAATTTCACATTATTTTTTTCTCCAATGGATTTTGAGCCCCACATACTACAAGGTTTATCAAGGACCATCTAGATAACATGTTAAAAACATAGCATAATACCAATCGATAATAAATGATTTTATAGTGTGAGCAAAACCAACCTCCCACCAAGATTTCATGGCATACTAATTTGAGTGAGGGTTAAGATATTAAATTGTTCCAACTCTTAGTGGGCTAGATCCATGAACTATAATCGCATTTCACACCCATCATACCATTAAAATTAAGTCTTGTCTTGTATATTTGTTAATGATTATTTGTTGTTATACTAATGTGTTACATGCTGCGTAATCTACACTTCAAACCAATCAACATTATCCTAAGTCTAAATGTGTTATCACACATTGAATAATAAGGCATTATGTTTCCTAAATTATGGGTCATTATAACCATTATGTTGTCCAATTGAAAACAATTTAAATAGGGTTTATTTAGACCCAAATCTAATTTGAAATTAATTTTCCATTTTAGGTCATTTTTTACCCCATTCTTATTTTGATCCATTCAAGTCAAATCATGTCAACTTTAACTAAAGCAAGGAAAATCAAGCAAATCCACCCTCTTTGGGCACATTTAAATCAAAGATATATACCCTTTTTAGGGCCCTTTTAATTCAGACCAATCCACCCTCTTTGGGGCCATTTCAATCAAAAAAATCTAACCTCTTTGGGTCCAACTACTTCCAATCCAATCCCCTTACATGTATTCTTCCTTGGGGGATTTAATCCAATGTTAATCTAAATCATGGAATATCATGATCATAAATTGATTCTAGTATTACCATTCATTGGTCAAGATGTGATAGACCAACTCTCCTAGTTTAGACAACAACTATTCCACTTTGTGTCTACTCTTAAAATTTCATTCACTAGTCCAAACTCTAAACTAACCCTAGTGCCATAAAAAATCCAACATCCCAATCATATTATGTCATTTCCCCTCCAAGGGTCATCATTTATTGAAGACCCAAATGCATCCAAGTTTGAGAATCACTCAATGGGGATATGTCATTATCCCCTTCCTAAGCACAATTAGATTCATCCACTTCTAAGTGAAGGTCAAAATAGTCAACTCACCTTTGATATTTTTTTCAAATCACCCATCCTTGACAAGTAATATTTTGATGAGTCACCTTTTGATTTTTGAACCATCTTTGACGAAGGGCCCCTCTTAAATGAAGGACCCATCTTTGATGAGCCTAGTTTTTAAGAGCCTATTATTGACCAACAATCCATTTTCTATCCATTATAGAACATCGCCCATTTTATAAAATTACTTTATCCTAAAGCCATCAATTCCAAGTGAAAAGTGAAAAGGGTAATTTTAGGCAACATAATTCAATAAACCATCTTTGTTTCCACTTCTATATTAGAATTAGGTTCTATTTTAGAACCAACATTAGAAGCAATAGAAGTTTTATCAAAAGTTAAATTAGGATTAGGTTATATTTTAGAACCAATATCAAAATTAGGTTCCACTTTGGAACCAACATCAAATTTAGCATCATAAACACAATTAAAGTCAGTCTCAGCATCATATTCAGATCCACTTAACTTAGAATTAGATTGAGAATCAAAATACATTAATGGATATTATGATAATAGATAAACCACCATTATCACTCATACATTCATTCTTCACTTCAACACCTGATTGTGAAACATTTGAATCTTTCACATTAGGTACATTATGGATGTGAATGGGATAGAGAAACATGTGAGTATCACATAAATAAACACTCATCCTTTATTCCTCTTTGTCTTTATTATTTCCATCCTCCTTTCTTATCAATTCTCTTACGCTCTCATTATTTTACTAGCCAATTATCTTACACTCTCGTTATTTTGTGATTCTATTCTATTATGCTCTCATAATTTTTTGAGTCCCTCCTATTTTCCTCTCTAATGATTTCATCATTAATACTTATCATATCTTTTCCTTTTTTTGATTTTCTAGGAGAACTATATTTGACCTGAAGTCCATAATGAACAATATAGGCAGTGTCCAGTTGCATGGGGCATTTGGAGTCATTTAGGTCACCCCTTCCTTATTATTCTATTCACATTATGTCCAAAATGGCACATGATCTTATTTAATGCTCCCTAGACTTAGAGGCAAATCATCCAAGTGTAACATCTTATTACCACACATGCATATTAATTGATTAAGTTGTGTGTTTGTGTGATTATTTGTATGTTGATTTTATTATAATAATTGTTTGTTTTTGTTTATTTCATTATATTTTATTCTTAGGTCTTAGTTTTTCATATCATGATCTCAAGTTGTGAACAATTGTATCCAAACTAGTCTTTATGCAAGTGTCAAACAATGTTATCATGATTTATTTATACTTATGATGCATACTATCATTTGTAAAATAAAAAAATTAAGTGCTTGAGGTGTATATATAATGTCACGTTATGGTGGTGGTTTATCCCCTTGTAAAATCATCCTTTATCAAATTAAATCATCTTGGTCATCTTTGACCACATCGCATCATCTCCTCCCATTTTGGACAACATAAATCTTCATTAGTCATTAAATCAAGTCTTCTACTATATTATTCATTCCTCATTTATGATCATATTTCTCTTGTTTTTAAGGGAACTACAATGGCCTTAGGTTCATATTGACTATGTAGACAATGCTCAATCACATGACATTTTTTAGGTGAGTTCAGCCACCATTATTATCATTATCATTTTTATTACACTTTATGTCAGTCTCTCACACCTATCGATTGGGACTAAAGTCATTTTTATTCATATTTTATTTATTTAATCAATAATTATTAATTCAATAATTTGTGCATCCTTATATGCCTTTTTTTTATAACTTCTTCATTCTTTTAAAAGTTATTATACCATCACATGTACATTTGCATCTTTCATCTCAACATATATATATATTATAGGTAAAATTCTTGAGTAATGTTTGCTAATCAATTACTTAAATAATTAATTTATCAATGATCAAATCTGCGCTCTTTGGGGAATTTTTATTAATTCACCCTACTATTGAGTTATAAATATGCATGATCCAACTCTCATGAAGAGGATAATTACCCAAAAATAAGGTAGAACTATGATGGGTTTACTAGAAGTGGTTCCAAAGTCATCAAGTATCACTAGACTCAAATGCACATCACCCATAATAGAAAGGTGGAACCATACAATGGGTTCACTAGAAGTAATTTCAAGCTCTAGGATAAATCAATTACTTAATGAATCCAATCCATCTACTTTGGGGCAAATTTATCGTATTCCCTCTTTGGGTCAATTTTTTTAATCTTAGTTTGTTATTTTTCAGGATAAATCCTTCCCAACTTCCTCTTATTTGGGGAAATTCAAATCATGTAGCTCATTATCTTCATATGTGTCCTTCCCAAGTTTTCCCTACTAGGGCAAATCTTTATATCATTCTTAGCAATCAAAACATGCAAGCATTAGCTCGAGTGGCTTAAATTTATCCATGGGTTAATTTCTTCTTATTCTCATTTCTTATTTTCTTTCAAGGGCCCATCCATCCATATTATTTTTTAGACACTCCCTTGAGGGGGAATTTATGGTATCTTAAACATCATTTGGGACATCATTCTTCAATAATTTTAACAACTTTTCATTCTTTGAAAAGTTGTTACTTTGTCTGTGTCTTATAACACCCTTTTAAATATGGGGAAAATGTAGACACTCAAATTTAATCACTTTCATGTCAAATTTACAATTCAAAATGATTTTTTATAATAATGCCCAAAATCAGGTCAAAAATCATTAAAACACTCAAATTCAATTACACACTTGATGTGAATATTATAAAACATACTGGGGCATCCTTGATTGGGGCAATGCACCATTTCCAATCATCAACTTCATATAATTCACCTTGGGTCAAATTGTGAATTTAAAAATGATGTTTTCAACTAATTAGGTGGAAGCTTGTTCATCTTTTAAAAGTCACATCACTTTGCATTAAGTTAATTAACCTTTGTTAATTAATGTAATCTTTCTCTAATGGGAAATTATATAGCTTTTTGGAATTAGGTCTATTTTTTTAATTCATTAATTGAATTATTCCTCCATTCACATAGCAAGTGGATTCAAATGTTTATATCATTACATCATCAACAAATATTTTCATCATGACATCATCAATAAATATCTTCATCATGACATCATGTGGCAACTGGATTCAATTAGACCCAAAAGTCAAGCTTTACAAAATATCCATAAATATCAATATAAATGCAATCCATGCTTGATTAATACAAACTTTATCCCAAATATTAATTATATTTTCCATCCAAATTTGATTATAAATCAACCACAAATTTATATTAACATCTAACAATTGGAATCAATCTAAGAAAACTGTAAATAAAAGGATCACCTTCTATTTTTAGCAAGTTTTTTATGTAAATTTACTTTATCAAAATACAAGAAAAAGCTTTGCCTATTTCTTCTAATTATTCATCAAATCACTAATAGTGTAAGGGGAAATGTTAATGGGCTAGTTTTGTGACATTGACAAAGATCTTGAGATTTATATCTGGGATAAACATGTATGTGTGCCGATTATAAATAGATATCCATTAAGGAAAGTAATCATTCTGATGTGTCTTCAATTTTATTTGTTGTTTCTAGATCTTGCCCAATCTGAGGATATATGCCTAAAATACTAATTTAATAATGTTTTATGTTTGTTTGGATTCTAATTAAAAAACTAACCTTATTTAAAATTATATGATCATAATATGAATTCAGACTGGGAAGGTTTTGTAAATGATATGAAATCAAATATAAGTTTATTTTAGTTTGGAAGCGGATGTCATTTCATGGGTAAGTAAAAATCAAATTAACATTGTTATTTCCTTTGTAAAATATTATTCCACAGTTTTTTTAACATCAAAAATAATATATCAAAGTAAACCTCTAGGTGCTTTATAGTCAAACACATAAAAGATGCACAATAAGGTTATGCCAACACCGAATTGGGCAGGGTAACCTATAGTAGGTATTATTGGAGATATATATTTCACCCTAGTTATGCAAGGGATTGTTTAGGTCCTATACCAAAATATAGATCAACATGGGAATTGTGATCTAGGAACTTGACTCAAGAGAGGATGGTTAGTATGGTGTTAGTTCCAAAATGAAAACAAGATGAAATAAACACACTAAAAGCATAACATCTCTAGGCCTAGACACTACGTAGAGCTTATTTAACAAACACAAATGATAAACATAACTAAAAAACAAGGAATCAAATACAAGAGTTCTTTCACCTTCCTTGGATGCTCCAAATGCCTTTGTAATGGTGGCTTGCTTGGCTTGTGCTCACAAAGTCTTCATCAAAGGAGGCTTGGTTATCTCTTCTTCTCCTTGGCACCTTGGGTTTGTGGCTTGGCTTGGCTTGGAATTATTTTGGCATTATAACACTAGTTGCATGAAGCTTTTGGAACCAATCTTGAATTATAACTTTGCACTAATTAAGCTTAGAAATGATGTTGTGAGGCCTCCTATTTATAGATTTTTGGATTTGATTAGAATCAACCTCAACCATCCATCTCAAGATTGAGATGTGTGGTTGAGGATTAATTCAATTTTTGAAATTAAGTTTGTAATTATCCTCATCATGGCATTGGAAGAAGGGGCAATTAAGAGGCATGGAGGGCATCATGGAAGGCATTGATGAGGCATGAGAGGCATGAATCTTTATTTTTGAGGCATTTATGGCCTAAGGATATCTTCCTAAGAAATGAGGTCACTTGATGATGTAGATATTCCATATTTATTTCCAAAAATAAGTTATTCAACAAGTTTCCATGGAATTTTTTATTAGGCCTTGATTTGGGTTAATTAGCTCTTAGGCATGATTAAGCACTTTATGTATAAATTACTCGAATTAATCAAAATGCCTTGTTATTAGTCCTAAATTTGACTAGATTTGAATTGGAAGTTACTATCTGATACATTAGATGCATATTCCCATCTATGATGTTGCCAACAACAAATAACAAAGGCACAAACCTTGTGCAAAAGATTTGATAGGAAAGAGTAGTCCAGAGCACGTAGGTGCAAATTTGGCATTTTGACTCAAAATGAACTGATCAAAGTTATCTGGCCCATTATTGCATTACCCCATTTAGGGATACCCTGACCAAAATCAGCACTTGAATATATCATTTTCACATTATTTAGCATGTTTTATTTTTTTTATGCCAAATTGTGCATTTTGGGTGGAAATTAGCCAAAATCCTGATTGGAGGTTATCGATGGCCAGATTTAGGTGTCTATAATTTGCCCCTATTTAGGAAGGCATTACAAGTTGTAAGCACATTAACATCTTCTCAAAGAATGAAAAGGTCCTGCATGCCTACAACTAAAATGATGATAAACTAATTGTATGATGCCCCCTTGAGGGAATGGTTGACACAAGGAGGTCAGCAAATGATCCCTCAAAAATAAATAAATAAAATGAGGGGACCAAAGAAAGGAAAGATGATGGGGCAAAAACATAATCATATTGAAAAAGTAGTCAAAATCATTGAGAATGCAAGTGGGATAGTGCATAATGGTTTTCCTAAAGGTGGTTATAAGCATTATACCCTGATAGTAGCAATGTGGTGTGATAATGCAATGATTTTCCCAAAGGTGGTTATAATAATTAAGAAGATGGATTTGCCCCAGTTAGGATAGACAAACAAGATAACAACATGCCCATGTATAGGCAAAAAGATTAAAATGGTGACAACACAATGATAGAACACCATAAAGACTTGGCCAAAATATGCATAAGGACTAACTCCTATAATCCAATACTCAATAGAAAAAAATGGACCAATGATAAAAACCATGATGATAATGTAAACATATGAATAGGGATGGATTCAAGTGCAAGTGTGGACAAAGAATCACCTAATGAACATATATAAAGTGAATCAAGGTAACAGTGATGAAAGCAAACAAACAGGCAAGTAAATAAACAAACAAACAAATATAAAAACAAACAAATAAATAATGCAATAAAAATCCTATGAACATTGCCCCTAGAAAAATAGGTGATAAATTAACAAAAAAATAAAATGGGGGAATAGAAGAAAAGGAAGGGGGTGGCTGAGTTGTCTTCATATACACTAGGCAAGTGGATGCTACCTACATATTTCCATGGATATAATATCCAATAAAAAACTTCAGGGCAAATGTAGTTCTCCCAGGGAATGGGAAGAATGTGATAACTAATGAAAACAAATAGAATGGATGTGATATAAAAATAGGAATGATCTTTCAAAATGGAAAGTGTGTGAGATAAAAAGGCCAAAAATGATGGGGAAACTAAATGACAAGTGAATTTATTGTAACTTAGGGTTCCCATAATCCTTAAGGCAAAGAAATGGTCAATGTTTTTGTTCTTTTCTAACAATTTTTTTGAAATGTTTTTGGAAGTGTTTTGGAGTGTCACAACTCAATCAAGCATGATGATACACTAAATGGTTCAAGATCATAAAATAGTGAGAACATAGCTTAGGTTACTCATAAAATGGTGAGAGCATTCAAACTTAGGTTGCTCACAAAATGACAAGAGCATGGGGGAAAGTGTGACTGAGTTGACCTCAATAAGTATTGAGCACTACCTACATAGTCCCATAATAGGACCTCAAGTCACAGTAGTTCCACCATCATAGCAGAGGAACTCAACTATCCTAGTAGCCAATTCAAACAAAATAGGCACAGTTAGTATAAAGACACAATATGGCATAGGAAGTGGCAAGTTGGTACATCAAATTTTAATGTTACCCCTAGTTTGTCCATAGGTAGTTATAACTAAGACACAATGGCATAGATCAATGGTAAAAAATTTCCTAAAGTTAGTTATAATTAGCAATAAGATTAGTGGTAAGAAATCACTAAAAAATGAAGGATGCAACTGCCAAAACTTCTATCACACTATCCCAAAATACCATCTCTATCTAAAGTTCTTGAACAAATTGAGGAACTGATCAGATACCTTGATGTTGAAACTATGTAATAAATGACAAAAACCAAGGTCAAATAGGTTAATCTTTAGAACACACTGGGTCGATAGGTCAAAAATGGAAAGTGGATATGGAAAAGAGGATGGGTAAGAATGGTATGTGTACATATAAGTATAGTGATAAAATGGTATAACTAAAATGGTACTTACATATAATACACCTTAACATTCAAGCATAGTACTATTTGAGATGAATAATATTCATTGGATTTGGAAGTTCATCACCATCTAGGGTGGCAAGCCTATATACTCTTGATCCACAATCTATAGTGATGATGAAAGGCCCTATCCATTTTGGTTTAAATTTCCCTTTATATTTCTTCTCATTCATGGTATTATTTTGGTTTTCTTTAAGAACAAGATCACCAAGTTCAAATGTCTATACTTCACACACTGATTAGAGTGGCCTTTGAGTCAATTCTGATATGTTTGAATATTGTTAAACATGGCTATGCATTTTTCATCAAGTAGATCTATCTCTTGCAAGTGAGCTACTCGATAGTCATGATCATCCAGGACATGCTTGAAAGAGATTCATAGTGAAGACAACTTGACCTCAATGGGAAGGATGGCTTCAATACCATAAACAAGTGAGTATGGAGTGGCTCTTGTGGGGGTATGATGATTGGTATGGTATGTCTAAAGGGTAGGGAATATTTAGAGGTGCCAATCATGATCAGCATCATTGACAATCTTTTTGAAAATGTTGACAATGGTTTTGTTGGATGCCTCAGCCTGGCCATTACCTTGAGGGTAATATGTTATAGAAAAGTGTTGTGTGATGTTGTATTTAGTACATAAATGGTCTACATATTTGTTCTTAAATGATCATCCATTATTAGATATAATGTGAAAGGGGTTATCGTAGTGATAGATGAGATGGTTGAAGATGAATTTGGAAATTTGATTTCTAGTCACATAAGTGAGGGGTATAACTTCAACCAACTTAGTGAAATATTCAGTGGTGGTAAGGATATGTTTATGGCCATTAGATGAAGTGGGGTTAATCTTCCAAATGAGGTCAAGTCCCCATTTATCAAATGGCTATGGTGTCAACATCAATTTTAGATTTTTTGTTGGGACATGAATCAAATTAGCATGTCATTGACATTTGTCACCCTTCTTTACATATGCAGTGGCATCTACATTTATTATGGGCCAATAATAACTAGTATGCAAGAGATTTTTAGATAGGACTACCCTGCTATAATGGGCTCCACATACTCCTTTGTGAATTTCTCTTAACGCTAATGTAGACTCTACCTAAGTTAAACAATGAAGTGGAGTTCCATCAAAACTATGACGGTAAAGAGTGGATCCAATTAAAGTATAAGTAGTGGAATGGTGAATGAAGGCTTTAGTTTGTTTTTGAGATAGGTTAGATGGCATAACTTGGTCATGAAGGTAATTATAAAGGTCTAAGTACCAGATAGAATTAGGACCAATAGTATCACAAATCATGGCAATGGTTGATGGTTCATGAGCCAGTGCTAACAAATTTTTGACAAGAAACTGATACTCTCTAGATTTATCTATTTATCCAATTAGTGAGCCAATAGTAGCCATGGTATTTATAGTTCTGTTACTAGCCCTCGGTATATACTCAAACTGAATGTTGGCAATTTGCTTTTTAAGAGTGTCAACCATGGCTTTATATGGAACCAACTTGTCATCTTTGGTCTGAAAATGATTTGTGACCTGATTGATGATTAATTGAGAATCACCATAAACTTGGAGATGATATATATTCCAATTCACTACTTGTCAAAGTCTTACAACAAGTGCTTCATACTTAGCCATGTTGTTTGTACAAAGAAAGTTGATTCTGAATCATTTAGGGATTAGATCCCCTTGTGGTGTAATAAATAATAGGCCTACCCATGATCCATGTGCATTGAATGAACCATCAAATTATAGCTTCTATGCCTACTCCTCAAGGAGTGCATAAATAATGGTCATGATGGATTCATCAGGAAATGGAAACTTGAGTGGTTATGTGTCCATGAGAGGTGTTTCAGCAAGTTGATCTATAAGAAACTGTCCTTTGATTTCTTTTTGATTGACATACTCTATGTCAAACTCACTGAGAAGCATGATCCATTTATCCATTCTACCTTGCAAAGATGTTTTAGATAGTAGATATTTGAGTGGATCTACTTTTGAAATGACCATGGTCTTATTATTCAACATGTAATGATCCAGTTTTTGAGTTGCAAAAATCATGGCTAGACAATCTTTTTAAATAGGTGAATAGTTATGTTCATATGTAACTAAGGTATAGCTTAAGTAGTATACAACATTCTCCTTTCCATTATCATCATGTTAAGCCAAGAGTGCACCTAGGGCATGATCAATAGCTGATAGGTATAACAAAAATGGTTGTCTTGGCATAGGAGGTAATAAAATAGGTAGATTGACAAGATAATCTTTGAGCTATTCAAAAGTTATTTGGCAGTGATCATCCTAATGAAATGAAACTCCTTTCTTCAAAAGGTGTGTAAATGGATGGTACTTTTTTTCTAACTAAGAGATGAAGCATCAAATGGATTGGATCTTACCCTACAAACTACAGAGTTGCTTCAAATTGGTTGGTGGTGACATCTCAACTATAGCATGGACTTTAGCTGGATTGATTTCAATACCTCTTTAAGACATGATTAATCTAAGTAATTTCCTTGAAGTTTCACCCTTTGGATTTAGTCTGACTTTGTACTCTTGTAGTCTTTCAAATATTTTACATAGTACTGCTGGATGGTCAGCTCTAGTCTTGGATTTTCCCAATATGTCATCGGTATAGTCTTCAACAATATCATACATCATATCATGGAATATGATAGTCATAGCCCTTTAATATGTATCTCCCACATTCTTAAGGCTAAATGGCATCACCTAATAGCAAAATTTTCCCCATGGAGTGGTAAATGTTATTTTATGTTGATCTTTTAGTGTTATTCTAATCTGATTGTATCCTAAAAATCTATCCATGAGTGAAAGCATTTCATAACTTGTCATGGAGTTGAAAATCATGTCAATATTAGACAATGTAAAATCATCTTTAAGACAAGCTTTGTTGATGTCTCAAAAATTAGTATAAATTTTGATTCCTTTAGGATTTTTGCGAACAGGTACTACATTAGAGATCCATTCTGAGTAGTCAATGGATTGGATACATCCTACTTCTAAGAGTTTTTCCAACTCTTTCTTTACTAATATATAAATTTGAGGATGCATCTTATGTATATTTTTTTTACCAGTTTAGCATCAGGATTAACCAAAAGGTGGTGCAAAACCAAGGCAGGGTCTAATCCTGGAATGTCAGAATAGGCCCATGCAAATATATCCACAAAATATCTCAATATATCAATAAAAATGTCATGTTCCTCCTCAGTGAGGGATGCACCTAATTTTGACCATTTCAAGTCTGATAGAGTCCTGATGTTTACATCTATTGTATCTTCAACTAGGAGGGTTAGACCATCTTCTAGGATAGTAGGCAGCAACTTGAACTACTGGACTATGTCAGGGTCCTCTATTAGGACTTGCTCTTAAATTTCTCCTAGGCATGATGAATCTGAGTATCCTAATGGGAGATTTAGCCATGTAACAAAAATAGTCAAAAATTCTTGGAGAATTTAATCAAATACTTTTTGTCACTCAAAATTGAACTCAGATCCATAGGCAAGTTCATCATTGGTGGTCTTTTGGTATAAATTTGAAGAAGAATGAACACCCCCATCTAATGGTGCCTAAAATAAGTTTTCACCACTAGACTAGCCTTTATCTTTAAATTTTCCCTGGTCAGAAAATACCTTATTCACTTTGGGACCTCAATGTTTTACTTATTTGTTTTTAGCTAAGGGTGTTCACTCACTCTCCAAAATAGGCTACAGGATCCAATGTGATTGAGAATCTTGATTTATGATCTCTCAATAGAACATTGTCTCTAAGGCCTAAGAAATCATAGAATGCCTCATCATTCTAAAACTCATCAATCGATAGACTAGATTCTTGTTGGTCCCAATCTATCAATTGGGGATAATATAATGGAAATGGATTAAGATGAATGGCTTGGGTAAGGGTACAAATGGCATTGATATCAAATAGGTTGGTTTCAGCTAGGTTATCAAAGGTAAGGCTATGATCAGACTCTGCTTCACTATTGGAATCATCATCACTAGCCACTGGTGATGGAGTTTGAATAAAATATGTGGGCTCACCCCTAGGTGGTTTAAATCCAAGTCCATAAGGTCTTTACTACTTAGTCATGGAAATTGGCTCGATTGTTCCTTACTGATTCGGTCCAAGACCTCTTCCTTCATAATTATGATGCTCCATGATCCTACTAGGATAGGATACTTTGCATTTTTATAATAATCAACTTGGTCATCATTGTATAACCATGACTTGTCTTCTTTAAGAGGTTCAAGTTATAGGCTAGATGTTGGTACAAATGTGATAGGTCCCTTACCTTTATTCTTTCATTACCAATGCATATGTGGGATGACCTTAGGTTAACTAAAGGTTTTTGAATTCTGAGGAATATTGGCAATATGAAATGTGTCATGGGTCACATATTCTCTTGGTCTATTATCTGAAATGGTGAAATGATTAGAAGCTTCAGGAGGTGGTATGTGGGAAAGGGAATCCAAGGTATCTAGATCTATGCAATTATCTAGTGAAGGATCAATAAATATAGCTTTTCCTTTATCCTGCTTGGAATTGGGATTCATACCATACTAATAATTATAGCTTTGAAATTCAACCTCAAGATGCTTGTAATGTTCATATGGGTGTAAATCTCTTAGAATATTCACTTCCATCCCTGAGTGGAAAATCTTGATGCATTGGTGCAGTGTTGATGAGACTACACAAATCTCATGTAACCAAGGCCTGCCTAGAAGCATGTTGTATGATAACTCAAGATCTAACACATGGCAAAGTGTATCATGGGTCAAATGTCCAATGATAACTAGAAAAATAATGGTGCCCTATGATTCTCTTTCTTGATTATCATAAGCTTTGATAGTTATTATTTTTGGTTGGAGATCTGACATTATGTACCCAAGAAGCTTCATGAGCTTAAGAGACAATATGTTCAGGCCAGATCCATTGTCGATAAGGACACATTTCACTTTATGCCATCTAATACAAACTTCTATGTATAATAGGTTATTATGGAGTGAGCCAAGGGAAGACATATCACTTTGGTTGAATGTGACTTGATGGGGTGGAGCTAGGTGTCCAACCAAAGCTTGAAAATTATTAGGGGTTATGTCACTAGAAATAATGGATTGGTTTAAAAACTCATTCAAGATGTTTTTTTGGATTATTGACATTCGTAGAAAATCCAAAATATAAATTTGTGGTGGTGTCTTTTGCAATTGGTCCACAATATCAAACTTCTCATCTTGGTCAGTAGTGAATGGTTTATTCTAAGGCTAAATAGTTGGTTAGATGATAGGTAAAGTGGCAAATGGTTGTGGGCCTATGATAGTAATCTTTGACCTCTGAGTTGTGATTGCACAATCAAGATTAAATACTAGATAATTATTAATAACTAATGTTGGAAATGGTGTGGGACAAATAGGATAAGTCTCAGTTGTTGGTGTACTTGCATGTGGTCATATGGCAAGAATGAGTTGTCGTTATAAGATCTAAAAGTGGAAGTCCTAGTTTGTTGGCTTCCTTATATGCATTCCTAGGTCAAAGAAGGATTATCCATGTAATTTGGTTGGATAATATTGTCTATAAATGGTCTAGGTTGATAAGTTTTTGGTCTATGATTAATGGAGATGGTATTAACACAACCCCTATAATATGACCTACAACCTTGTTGTAGTCATGTGCAACTGCATGGTAGGTTTATTAGTTGTTACCATTCTGACCTTAGTTTTATCCATTGTTTTGTCATTATGGATTCTATTACTAATTTTGTTGGTTCCATTGGTTCAACCTTTGATTCTGATATTGTTGATTTTGTTATTGTACTAGCCATTATTGTTGTTATTGATTGTTCTATTGCTATTGATTGTTATATCAGGGGAAGGGTATTGATAGATCCCAAGATTTTGATTAGAATTGAAAGTATCATTATCTAGTTTTATCTCCCCATTTTCCAACTTATTTTCAATTAAATGTTTGATTTGGACACATCTTCATGGATTATTCCCATTAACCTGATGATAGTCACAAAATTCATTTTCTTGGTACCAATCAAGGTAAGGAATGCCTTGCAGATAATGCTTTGGTATAGACCAACTAATCATATTAGCGGTGAAAAGCTTACAAAATACAAATTCAATAGGTTCTTCTAGGTCACTAAAGACACAATGTGCAGGCATGGTTCTCCTAGGAGGATGGGTTTGCAATGGTAAAGGATACTATATTTGGTGTGTAGGTTTTGGTTGTTGTGCTTGTGGCATTGGTTTGAGAGGTTTTTGGGTAAGAGTAAGCTGAAAAGGTGGTGCAAATGAGATTTTCACATGAAGGGATTCGATTACTCCATTTCCCACAACATTCTTATTTTAGTTGAATTGATTTAGTCTTTCTTGATTATTGGCATGTGCCAGTTGTGATGCTTGCACTTGATTAGAATGTTGGTCATTTCTATTATTGGTACCTTAATTTTGATTAGTTTAATTAAGCTTGATGACCCCTTTATTGATGAGTTCCCTCTCAATCAACAAACATTTATCAATGATCTCTTTGAATGTATGTGCACATTGTAGTTCCATATGATAGGCTATCTCACTATGCAAATTTTTAGAAAACATAGTAGATAATTTTTTATTTGGTAAACTATGGGTGAAATGGCTTGCAAGGTCTCTACATCACTGTAAATAACTTACAAAACTCTACCCAAATTTTTGATTTACTTATGTTAGGTCCACTAATGAAATATCATGCTCAAGATTATAGGAAAAGTACTACACAAATTTATCAAAAAGATCATCAAAGCCTATTACTGAATTCTTGTGAAACTTTAAAAACCACTCCAAGGCTTGTCCAGCTAGGCTCCTTAGAAACATTAGCAAAAGGTATATGTCACTATATGCCATTGGTTGACATGCGATAAAGAATTTGGTCAAATGAGCCTTAGGGTCACCTTTCCCTTTGTACTTCTCAAATTTGGGTGGTTCATATCCTAGAGGAAATGGTATCTAAAAATATTCCATGTTGAATGGATAGGAACATACGTCATCCATTTTAGACTTTTTAGTTTGCTTCCTTGTCTGAATGGCAACAATTGCATCCTTCATCTGTTGCAATTCTTGAGATAGGAAACTAGAAGGGATATTGGTTTGAGGGAGAATATTCATTTGGGTAAATGGCTGGGAGGTCAAAAATGAGACACTTTGACCAGGGTATAATGGATACACCTATTGGGGTACATTGGCTTGGTTAGGGAATAGACTAGGAATACGCATATGTGGATTGGGATGTATTTGAAATTGTACATTTGGTTGCATGATATTTTGGTTTGGGTTGAAGATAAAGGTTTGACCTAGAGGATTTTATGGTTGGGATGAAGGGATATAACTATATTATGCATGTTATGGTTGAAAAAGGACATGTTACTAACTAATCAAACCTTATTATTGAGTAGGAACTTATGGACCAAGACCTGGATACACCTATTGGGGTACATTGGCTTGGTTAGGGAATAGACTAGGAATACGCATATGTGGATTGGGATGTATTTGAAATTGTACATTTGGTTGCATGATATTTTGGTTTGGGTTGAAGATAAAGGTTTGACCTAGAGGATTTTATGGTTGGGATGAAGGTATATAACTATATTATGCATGTTATGGTTGAAAAAGGACATGTTACTAACTAATCAAACCTTATTATTGAGTAGGAACTTATGGACCAAGACCTTATCTTTGAATTTATGGCACATTTTGAACCAACAATTGTCTAGTAGTGGACCTCCTTGTTGCATGAATCCCTATGAAGAAATGAAAGCATGTTACAAATTTGGCATCTATTGTTGACCAATATCTGCATGTTATTGACTAGTCATTGTTGGGTTTTGGACTAGCATATTAGTCTACAATTGAAGAGGTATGTTTGTCATTACTTGGTGGGGTGGAATATTTACTGCCCCTAGTTGGGGTGGCAATGTACTCATCCTTTATTTCATTGATATACAAGGTTGTGTCTATTTTTTTGGAATATTACTCACTACTTGTTAAGGAGGAGTAGGATTCATCACATTCTGTCATTGAGGTGTGACATTGGTCATTATTTTATTATCTAATCATGTAGGTTATACACTTGATGAAGTGGTTGGTAGAGGCTAGGGTATAAAAACTCTTATTCCTTGGTATGATGATTTGCTCATGGGATTAACTATAAGCACATGTTGTTCACTATTTTTTTATGCATTAGTACCACTTTAATCAAGATTAGACGTTGGTTGCACATTGTCTACTATGTTTGGCTCACTATTCAGTGTAGAAGTTGAAAACACTTATTCAATAACTGGCATATGTATTAGGTTATCTATTAAAGTAGTTTGTATAAATGGGTCAAAATTCATATTCTCTTGTCTAATTAATTCCATCAAACCTCCTATTAAAGGTACTAGGTCAATGAGGGGATTACTCACCATGTTCATTTGATTGAAATCATGTGCTAAATTTAGGTAGGTTTGGTATGCTATTTGTATTTGGTTAAATTGATCTTCCATGATGTTTTTGCCTCAATTGGATATATTGGGGTCTTGGTACGTTGTTCATACTAGAGCCATAAGATTGTTAGAAGAAGCATGTTGATCATAAATGATATTGTGGGGCACTCTTACTAGACTTGGTAAATTTTCATGGGGGAAGTCTGCTAGAAACTTAGCCCCTACCTCTATGGCCCTAACCAAAATCTCATCTTTATTCTCTAAAAAATGTCACTCAAACAAAAATAGATCATACATGGAAGTTGAATTAGTAGAATATGGTTGTTGAAGTACTGGCTCATCCACCGTGGGTATTGTAGCTAAGTATTTCATGGTTTGTTCTTAGCCCTATTATGTGTAAGGTGGTGTTTTAACTAAATAGTTAGCCAATGGATCTTGGCTTTGTGCCCCTAATTGAGTATTATAAGAGGGATAAGAATCCATCTCATAATCAATGTTATCCACATAGGGATCTTACACCATTTCTTCCTTTGTAACTATATTACTAATCCTTGGATTGTACATGAGTCCACTACAAGTGTAGTAATACATGTTGGGATCCATAGTCAATGCTTTGTGATAAAATGTCAAAGAGTTATACAAACTCTAAAAAAGGATAGAATCTAAAATAAATGATGCCTTCAACTTGGTCTAGATTTGTCAAAAGGTTTATGCAAAGATTTGTGAGGAAATAAGCTAACGTCAAATATCTAACATTTCATTGTTCACACAAATATAAGCAAGTGGATTGAAAAGTCAAAATGCCAAAATCTAAGGTCGAAGTGTTTCAAATCAATCTAATCTAGGAAATTAAAAATTGATAGGTATTTTGGCCAAACGCAATATCAAAAGCTAGGCTCAAATAAGGCATGTGCTAGGAATCTTGGCCAAACAGTGTCAAAAGTTAGACTTTGAAAATAGATGAAATTTTTAATCTAATGGATTTGAAACACTTCTAGCAAACACTAGGCATTTGATTCTTAGACATGAACTTGATCAACTAGGTATAAGGTATGAAACAAAAGGCACTTTTAGCAATAGTTTATTTTCTCACAAATAGTGGTATAGGACTTGGTTATTTTGACAAATAGGCTAGACAATGGTGAATAGTATAACTGTGCTTTAGACAAAGGATTAAAAGTACACTTGGATTGGTCTAAAAATGTAAGAACAAATTTGAAACTCTATGCAAGAAGGTTTGTGAAACAAAGTTTGAAATGACTTGGGAAGTGTAATGATGCTATACTACCCAAAAAGGTGTGATGAAAAGGTTTATTTTAAAGACTCTCTAAGGCAAAGACATTTTTCCACAATTTTGACAGCATAACACTACCTTTCTTGATTCAGAATGTTGTGGTATATAGACTTAAAGTGCAAGTGTTTAGCACAAAATGTCTTAAGTATATCATGTGATGATAATGATTATGAGTCTTAAATAGCCTTCAACCCAAATTGGAAATTAAACCTAAGTTCCCGCAAATTTTGTGTAAATGGTGAACCCAATTAACACATCAACCCTATGAACTTGTAAAGGTGTAATTTTGAATTTAAATTATAAGTGAAGGACTTAAACAACTTTGGTAAAGGTCTAGACTCAATTGGGTAGCATAACTATGCCAAAGTGGATGATATGACTCTCAAGCTTTTGATGAACTTTGAACAAGGCAAATGGATGATCTCACATGGATATCATAACACCTCTTTGTTCAAAGGAAAATTTGGACTATGTGTTTGGTTTTGGTTTTTTTGTTTACACCAATTTTTTACTCCAAACAAGACTTTAATCTAGGATAAAACCAACTAACTAATCATCCTTAGATCCTAAAATAACAAGGTTGCTTGGTATTGTTGGAATCCATCAATATATGTTATTTAAGAGGATTTTTAAGTATTCATCCAAAATTAAATGTGCATTATATAGTAGAGTTTTTACACCCCCCTTCTCCCAAATGAAAGTAATATGACATGGACCTTAAGGTACACCTTGCACCAACAATACTTCTATGGCAAGTGGAGATTAGTCTAAAATCTAACAAGTTTTTGAATGATGTAGGGGAATCAATTACATAATGACTTTCACACTAAACAATGCAAAATAAAAGTATAGCTTTTGGGTTTGTATCACTTGGCTTGTTACAAAAAGGTCTAGTTCTTTTGCAACAACTACATCATGTTGTTCGCTTAGTATAATGTGATGTCCAAATTGCCACTACATCCTGTGTATAAATCTAAAAGAGTCAAATGAATTCAATGTCAGGATATGAAACCCTAGGTCAAATCTTCCCTAAAGAACTTGTAGGAGGTGATGAAGTCCCCCTCACAAGCCAAGATGCATAAATAAATAAATCATGAAAGTAGAAAGACTTTAGGGTCATTTTCAAGAGCACCCAACCTTTGACAAGTTTTTGGGGAGCGCTTTAGATGACTTTCTTTCTAAGCCTTGGTCTAGGCTACTTGCAATAGGAATGGAACTTTTAATTCCAAGGGTTCCCTAGAGGGGACAAATGGAAGAGCATACACACAACATACCTCTTTTTGCCAAACAAGATTAATCTAATCAACTATTACAAGCAAAAATTGAAAAGTGTGTTCAATTTTAAATCCAAATGAAATGTTTGGTGGTGTTCATTTCACCCCTTGGTCTTAGTTGCAAAATTTGAAAAACATTCATCAAAAACACCTAAATTCTTTGTTAAACACCAAAACAAAGTTCCTAATTAAATTTCAAGCATGCAAAAGTGTTTTAAACATGTTTTGAGAAAAAATCTTGCTTGGTCCTGCAATAAAATTGTTAACATGTCTCTTAGCTTTGAATCTCTTTTGAATTTGAAATAAGAAACTTTGGAAAAGTACGTCTTGGGTCTATGTTTTTGGAAAAACATAGTGATTGATGTCGGTCAATACCATCGACATGGGTTATGACCAACCAAGATCTAATCGATGTCAGTTCTACTGACCGACGTTGGTTAAGCTAAGTAAACGATGTCAGTATTTCTACCGATGTCAGTTACTGTGTAAAAATTGTGGTAACCAAAAATGGCAAAATAAACTTAGAAAATTAATTTACAAGAGTTTTAAAGGCTTAAATGATTTTTTTGAAGTTTCAAAAAGATCTCCTTTAGGTGTAGGATGCGTCTAGTCTCACCGGGAGTGCCCTTATGTGATCTAGGAATTTGACTCAAGAGAGGATGGTTAATATGGTGTTAGTTCTAAAATGAAAACAAGATGAAATAAGCACACTGAAATCATATCATCTCTAGGCTTAGACACTAGGGAGAGCTTATTTAACAAACACAAATGATAAACACAACTAAAAATCAAGGAATCAAATACAAGAGTTTCTTCACCTTCCTTGGATGCTTCAAATGCCTTTGTAATGGTGGCTTGCTCAGCTTGTGTTCATAAAGTCTTTATCAAAGGATGCTTGGTTATCTCCTCTTCTCCTTGGCACCTTTGGTTTGTGGCTTGGCTTGGCTTAGATTGGAATTATTTTGGCATTATAACACTAGTTAAATGAATCTTTTGGAACCAATCTTGCATTATAACTTTTCACTAATTAAGCTTAGAAATGACGTTGTGAGGCCTCTTATTTATAGATTTTTATATTTGATTAGAATCGACCTCAACCATCCATCTCAAGATTGAGATGTGTGGTTGAGGATTAATTCAATTTTTGGAATTAAGTTTGTAATTAGCCTCATCATGGAATTAGAATAAGGAGCAATTAAGAGACATGGAGGGCATCATGGAAGGCATTGATGAGGCATGGGAGGCATGAATCTTAATTTAAATGGCATTTATGGCCTAGTGATGTCTTCTCAAGAAATGAGGTCACTTGATGATGCATATATTCCATATTAATTTCCAAAAATAATTTATTCATCAATTTTCCATGGAATTTTTTATTAGGCCTTGATTTCAATTAATTAGCTCTTAGGCATGATTAAGCACTTTATGTATAAATTACTCAAATTGATCAGAATGCCTTGTTATTGGTCCTAAATTTGAATGGATTTGAATTGGAAGTCACTATCAGATGCATTAGATGCATATTCCCATTTATGATGTTGCCAAAAATAAATAACAAAGGCACAAGTCATTTGCAAAATACTTGATAGGAAAGAGCAGTCCAGAGCATGCAGGTGCAAATTTGGCATTTTGACTCGAAATGAAATGATCAAAGTTAGCTTGCCCATAAATTACATTACACCATTTAGGGATACCCTAACCAAAATTGGCACTTGAATATATCATTTTCACATCATTTAGAATGTTTTAATGTTTTTAGGCCAAATTATGTGTTTTGGGTGGAAATTAGCCAAAACCTTGATAGGAGGTTATCGGTGGGCAGGTTTAGGTGTCTAAAGTTTGCCCCTCTTTGGGAAGGTGTTGCAAGATATAAGCACAATAACATCTTCTCAAAGAATTAAAAGGTCCTACATGCCTATAACTATAATAATGATAAACTAACTATATGTTGCCCCCTCGATGGAATGGTTGACACAAGGAGGTTGGCAAATGATCCCTTGAAAATAAATAAATAAAATGGGGCGACTAAAGAAAGGAAAGATGATGGGATGAAAACACAATGATATTGAAAAAGTAGTCAAAATCATTGAGAATGCAAGTGGGATAGTGCATAATGGTTTTCCCAAAGGTGGTTATAAGCATTGTATCCTGATAGTGGCAATGTGGTATGATAACACAATGATTTGCCCAAAGGTGGTTATAATCATTGTGAAGATGGAGCTTCCCTAGTTAGGACAGACAAACAAGATAAAAACATGCCCCTATATGGCTATAAAAATTAAAGTGGTAACAACATAATGATTTTCCCAAAGGTAGTTATAATCACTAAGAAAGGTAGGTTGGACCATATTCAATGATTTGCCCATATGCAGTTATAATCATTGGACCCTGATTATGGAAAACATGATAAAATTGGCCAAGGATGATGATAACTTAACATAGAGGGTAATGCTAAATTGAAACAACCTATTAGTAGGGAGATGCTCATATGAACTAATAAAGATTGAAATTCTTTCATGGTTAATTTCTCTATTTGGGATATGATTGGGAGTGAATCAGGATGTCGGTGTTGAAGAGATGCCACCATTGCTTAATAGACTTCTTGGAGATAAAATTTGTTATAGCACATGTTTATAGGCTTTATGATAAAACACCATAAATACTTGGTCAAAATATGCATAAGGACTAACTCCCATAATCCAATACTTAATAGAAAACAATGCACCAATGGTAAAAACCATGATGACAATATAAACATATGAATAAGGATGGATTCAAGTGCAAGTGTGGACAAGGAATCACCCAATAAATAAACATAAGTTGAATCAAGGTAACAATGTTGAAAGCAAACAAATAGGTAAGCGAATAAATAAACAAACAAATAATACAATAAAAATCCTAAGAACATTGCCCCTAGAAAAATAGTCAAAAACTTAACTAATGAACTAAATGGGGGAATAGAAGAAAAGGAAGGGGGTGGTTGAGTTGTCTCCATATGTACTAGGCAAGTGGGTGTTGCCTACATAGTTTCATGGATGTAATATCTAATAAAAAACTTTAGGCCAAATGTAGTTCACCTAGGGAATAAGAAGAATGTGATAACTGATGAAAACAAATAGAATGGATGTGATAGAAGAATAGGAATGATCTTGAAAATTGGCAAGTGCATGAGATAAAAAGGGCAAAAAGGATGGGGAAACTAAATGACAATTTATTTGCTTGTAACTTAGTAAGGGTTCCCAGAATCCTTAAGGCAAATAAGTGGTCGATGTTTTTATTCTTTTCTAAAAAAAAATTTGAAATGTTTTTGGAAGTGTTTTTGAGTGTCACAACTCAATCGAGCATGATGAGACACTAAATGGTTCAAGCTCAAAAAATGGTGAGAGCATGGCTTAGGTTACTCGTAAAATAGTGAGAGTGTTCAAACTTAGGTTGCTCACAAAATGGTGAGAACATGGGGAAAAAGGTGACTGAGCTGACCTCAATAAGTATTGAGCACTGCCTACATAGTCCGAGAAGAAGACCTCAAGTCACTGTAGTTCTGCCATCACATTGGAGGAACTTGATAGCCAATTGAAACAAAATAGGCACAATTAGTATAAAGACATAGTATGGCATAAGAAGTGGCAAGTTGGTATATCAAGGTTTAATGTGTCCCCTAGTTTTCCCATAAGTGGTTATAACTAGGACATAATGGCATAGATCAATGATACTAATTTGCCCAACGGAGGGTGTAATTAATAATAAGACCGGTGGTAAGAAAGGACTAACAAATGAAGGATGTAACTGCCAAAAATTTTATCACACTATCCCAAAATATGATTTCTATTTGAAGTTATTCAATAAAATAAGGAACTAATCAGATACCTTGATGCTAAAACTACGTAACGAATGACAAAAACCAAGGTCAAATAGGCTATGCTTTAGAACATGTTGGGTTGATAGGTTGGAAATGGAAAGTGGATATGGCAAAGACGATAAGTAATAATGGTATGTGTATAAAGAAGAATAGTGATAAAATGGTATAACTAAAATGGTCCTTATAGATAATACACCTTAGCATTCAAGCATAGTACCATTTGAGATGAATAATATTCATTATCTCTAAAAGTTCATCACCATCTAGTGTGGCAAGCTTGTATGCTCTTGATCCATAATCTATAGTGATGACGAAAGGCCCTATCCAATTTGGTTTGAATTTCCCTTTATGTTTCTTCTCAGCTATGGTATTATTTTGGTTTTCTTTAAGAACAAGATCACCAAGTTCAAATTTTCTATACTTCACATGCCAATTATAGTGGCCTTTGATTCTATTATGATATGCTTGAATATTGTTGAGCACGACTATGTGTTTTTCATCAAGTAGATCTAGCTTTTACAAGTGAGCTACTCAATAGTCATGATCATCCAGGACATGCTTGAAAGAGGTGCATAGTAAAGGCAACTCAACCTCAATGGGAAGGATGGATTTAGTACCATAAACAAGTGAGTATAGAGTGGCTCCCGTGGGGGTACGATGATTGGTATAGTATGCCCAAAGGGAAGGGAATATTTAGAAGTGTCAATCATGATTGACATCATTCACAATATTTTTGAGAATTTTGACAATGGTTTTCTTAGATGCCTCAACCTAGCCATTACCTTGAGGGTAATATGTTGTAGAAAAGTGTTGTGTGATGTTGTATTTAGTACATAACTAGTCTACATCTTTATTCTTGAATGATCCTCCATTATCAGATATAATTTTAGAGGGGATACTGTAGCGATAGATGAGATGGTTGAAGATGAATTTGGAAATTTGCTTTCCAATCATGTAAGTGATGGGTATAGCTTCAACCCACTTATTGAAATATTCAGTGGTGGTAAGGATATGTTTATGGCCATCAGATGAAGTGGGGTTAATCTTCCTAATGAGGTTATTTCCCCATGTATAAAATGGCCATGGTGTCAACATTAGTTTCAAAGTTTTTGTTGGGACCTATTGATGTACATCTGTAACCTCTTCTTATTGTATATCATCTCCAACTTGTAATTATTCTTGAAACTCATCTTCTTTGGAATTATGAAAGATTGGAACATGCTTGTTCTTGCCAAATTGTGTTCCAATAATGATTTCCCCTTCTTGGTCACTAAAGTGATTATTATTTTTTGTCTCCTTAGATGCATCTTCTTGATTTAACTCATAAAGGAGAGGCTCTTTCTCAAAGAGTAGCGTAGTAGACCCTTGAAAATATTTTGAAAGATGAGAGATGTCCAAATAAGTTACCATAGGTACCTATTTTTAATCATTGAGATCTTCTTCTTGAATCACCTCCACCTCCTCTCTCTTTTTCTTTGATTCTTGAATGGCTCTCCATGAAGGAAAGGCTTTGGTATTTTGAGGGGAAAGGAGTGGAGGATTAATGGTCTCTCATTTGACTTATATAATCACCACTTCCTCCTTTTTCATACTACTTTGGATGGATTTACAAGATGGAAATGACGTAGATTCTTTAGGAGGGAGGGGTGGGGATTTAATGGCTTTGGATTGGCTTGAATGTATGATTTGGTTCCAAGATGGAAAAGATAGAGGTTCCTCTTTACCCTTTTGATTCTAGTTCTCCTCCTCTTTCCTTGTCTTTAGCTCCAATTCTTTGATTTGCCTCTCTATAGTTTCTTGGAATAGCTACTCTTTAAGGTGTTTAATGGCTTCATGATAGGGAACACAAGAGGATTCTTGAGGAGGGGTGTAAGATACTGGCATAGGTTCATATTTTTATTTAACTTGCACTCTCAAGTTTAGATTTGTCTCACTTTGCCCACCACCTGACTTCACCACTTGATTATAACTTGGAAATTTGAAGGACCTTTTAAATTATTCTTGAGGAATAATGGAGGGATCCTAGACCTTAATAGTAGGTTGTTCAGTAGTAGTCCCCTTCTTTCTTTGACAAATCTCTTAGATAGATCTCCAAAAATGGAAATTCTAAGGAACACATGAAGAACTTAGAATGGTCTCTTGGGGAAGGATGGGTGGCCTATATGAAGGCTAAGGTGGTGTATATGAAGACACACAAGGTTGATGGGATTGAACCTGTTGTCCTTCAAGGTATTTTATCTTATTCTCAATGCTCTAAATGTAACCACTTACATCTATCATCTCACCTATGAGATTGTTCCAAATTACTCTCTCAATAGGTGCCCATTTTCCTTTCACTTTCTATAATGACTCTCTCACATAATGGATCTAGTGAGTAAGGACATCTTGGCCATAATACCTTTGTGATCATAATTCTAATGCATGTTTTTCAAGGCTCACTAAAGTTTGCTTAAGTGTTGGTATGGATAGCTCATGATAGAGCTAATAGAGATCTTGGTAGGGCTGATTAGGCTCATATGGATCATGAGGAACTTGATTATGATCATCATAACTTTGATAAGATTCTTGATAAAATTGGTTAGGGTCATATTGGGACTATTGTTAAGGAGGTGGATAATAGGGTTATTCACCATAGTTATCCATATTAACCTCATATATTAAATGAGATGCAAGAGCTGACTAAAATATGTAATGAGACATACATGGTCTACTCATAACTAGAAGATTTGATTCAGAGTCACCATTGGTGCTAGCTTGTTTGCTTCCAAAAGCTGATCAGAGGAAAGACACACCAAGATCTTCCCACTCTTTTGGGTCTTGGTCCCATTGGGCATGCCAGAACTATTGGAGATCTAGATTGCACCCTAGATGGGTAAGGGATTGTTCACATCCTCTACCCAAATCTATCTCAACATGGGACTGACCCTAGGTTATGGGTATCCTATAATGGGATCAGGCCTATAGGATTTTTAATGAGGCTAGCTCCTTAGATGCATCATTTTATCTCATTCCCACTACTAAAATTCAATAATGACCAGGGAAAAGGGAGAGATAGATAACTTGAAAGGGAAACCTAAGATAACAATGGTGATGCACCTAAATGATGTTTGATCCACTCCATTTGAGCTCCTATTAAACACTAATGAGATAAGTAAAAGACCAGATCCAAGATTCCAAGTATCTATCATGAATTATTATTTCATGCAGAGGTTCACCAAATGATCAAAATCTAAGGGAAGTGATGGAGAGGTCTAATGCAAGACACTAATAAATCAACATATCCACATGTGGGCCTCAATCAAAAGATATTCTAACACTAAACATGACCTACATAACAAGATCAACTAGTAACTAGATGAGATCAAGAATAGACAAGGGAAAGATTTCTACCACATATGCAAATCAAACTGACATGTATACACTATTATAAAACAATTAAAACTAAAAATAGTCTTGTATTATGTTGTAGTAAAATGGGTGTTTCTAGTCATGGGCCTAGTCATGCACCTACCTAGCCATCTAGATCAGATCGAAGCTTGTCCTAGAAGAGGCGTAGACCTTAACTTTATATGGCACTCAACATTTAGCACTTGACTATGTTGGCATCACTATACATAAGGTGCAAGCCTTATGTTCTCACCCGAAGCATAGTAGAGAAGGGACTAGGGTCTATTGGGTTAGCTATACGATGGCATAACTCTATTCTTCATGGGTTTAGTTGGTGTAGTGATGGTCATGTTTACATAGGCTCAAGCCTTGGGTTTCATGGGTATAAAGGCATTTAGGAACTTGAGGGACAAAGGGTGATCTAGTTAAGGGGTTTGGTCATGGTATTGTGCTCATGCATAGGTGTCAATTTGGGCACCAGGTCTCATCCATACTTAGCATATTTCATTTTGAGGGTGAAAGGATCATATCATCTAAAGATATGCCATTAATGAACAAAGTTATATGCTCATAAGTATTCATTATATTATTTTGATATAACATATCATACACTCAAGAAACATTCAAAAGCTTAACCATTTAGTTCATTCACCAATTACATAAGCAATCTAAATTAACTTAGTTAAATAATACATGCATGTCCTATATAATTGAGCAAGCACTTAATATAAACTACTAAGGCCCAAGCTCATAGGCTAGCTTGGGTGTTACAGAGGAAAGTATCAATATGCATCCCAAGATAAGTTCTAATCCTAAAACAAACTTCTAGCAACAATTTTCCAGAGCTTCACTACTCCCATCTGCCTCTCCTCATTTAGCTAAACTTGACTTCCTTTTATAAGCTTCTAAGCATCCTAGTTTCATGGGGAATGGATCATACCAATTGATGAGCTGGTGCTATAGGTACACATTATTCTACCTTTACTATGCTTCACCTTTATTATGTAGTCATTATCCTATACACCTGTTTCCCAATGTTGTGTGATTCAAAAAGGAGCCACTTATCTTAAATGGCCAGTCATTATCTCATGCACCTAGTTTTTGATGCCTCTTGGAGTGGTTAACCACCAGCTAGCTGGCACCGTTATAATACAAAAATAGTAACCATCCAAAATGTTGCCTCATGCCTAGATGTTTTTTGAATTGGTGTGGATTTATTTCTTAGCACAAAATAGGGCCCAACATATTCCTCTCAAGAGGTTATAAGCTCAATCTTGGTAGAGTCTATTCATGCCCAAGAGAGGGAATAGTGGGATCCTTTTTTAGGATCCAAAGCCTCTATATATTGTATAAAGGGAAAAAAAGAGAAGGGAACGTGTGTTGGAGAGTGGAAAAATGGTCCTAGTCATTAAGAAGTGTGGTGGCAGTCCATTGATTCCTTTCTATATGTATGCCTTAGTTTAATCAAGATTAATCCTTATCAATAAGCTAACCTCCTTATCTTCTAATAATGCTCGAGCTCCTTTCATTGGTTGAGATTTCCCACTAGAAGACAAGGTTTTGTTCTACATGATGACAAAGTCTATTTGAATAGAATCAATGCTCAATTGCTTCTTTAACAACCAACTCACCACCTTGGGACCCTAAGCCCACTTGACTTGTTCATGATGATCAAATCCTTGAATCTTGAAACTAATAGTGTCATGCCATGAACGACACTTAGTATTTTCTTTGTTGAGGATGGAACTACATTGATAGATGAGACCCTTTGCATTAGTCACATATCTAGTCCATTTATATGTTTGAATCATAGGTCCATTCTATAGATGGAACACCAATCCAAGATTACTAATTTTCCTATAGTTGTCATATTGATGTAGACCTATAAACTACATAGCCTCTTTTCTAGATCCAAATAGGTCCAAATAGACCCAGTCTATCTTCTCAATAACTGAGAATTCACCATATGCATAGGTCCTTATAAAAAATGGTGAACATAGTCATAAAATGAACTCTTTTGTAACCTTCAAAATATGGACCCTATATATTACAAATCTATGAACTAGAGGTCCGTATTAATCCTTAATAGTTCCCCTATATATCTTCTAACCTAATTACATTACTATGTCTACTTCATGGTGTTTGATCAATTTTTAATGATGGCATATTCCCTTTTGAAAATCTTTCCCTGGTTCGACCTTGGTCATGTGTTCAATCTCCATGAAGTCTCTTAGCTTCTCAACCTTTAATTTTTTGGTTGTTGATACCAGCTCAGGCCAATCAAATTATGCCAAATTATCTTCATTCCTATTGGTCTTGCAAATTCATATTGACTTCTTGACTTCCACTTACACCATTGGATCAAGATGTACAATCAAATTCCAATCGTTAGATCTAATAGGACCCACTTTATGTCAATTACTATGCACTATTAGATCATCAATATGATTAAATGTTGATCATTGATCTATATTTGACCCACCTTTTTTCTAGTCACCTCACATCATTGGATCTCTACTTGGTTGATCTGCACCATCATATCCTGGCCAAATTGTAGCTCTTTAAAGGGCTTTACCCTAGGGACCTTTTGACTTGTTTGACCCTCGAACAAACCATTAGATCTCATGTGTTAGTATATAATCTCACATGGACTATTAGATATTGATCAACTTTAAAAATTTTAAGGACCTTTTGAACCCAAATGGTTACTTTACATAGCTCAAACTTGATGTTAGCGCAAATGTCTTATATTGTAGGTCTAATTTTGAATGTTCATAACTTGAGATAGAAAGCTCGCATGGACATGAATTTTTTAAAGCATATCCCTATCATGAATAATTCCATGGCATTGTAATATTTTGTCTTACAAGGCTTTCTAGGGTGTGTTTATAAAATGATCATGTGAGCTGGTCCATTCATTTTTAGAAGACATCCTGGTGATGGTCTAGTCTTTCAAATCTTATATAAGTCATTTTATCATTCACTCAAATAGGAAATGGCTCATTCATTTGATCTAGGCTTAGTATGTGGGCCAAAAGTGGCCAACATGTACTAGGTGTTTTACTCTATTTTTTATAAAACACTAAATGAATGAATTGATTAAGATAGTGTTTAGATGTATTAGATAAGTGTAAATTAGAAATATTAGAATGCTAAATATATAAAATATTCAACTATTTTTATTTTGATAAATATTTTAAATATAGAAAGTATTATTTTTATAAGACACTAGCAAGGAACAATATTTAACTCACACACTGGTCTTTATTGACCATTTTAACTATTTGACTATAAAAATCAAAATAATAGATGAATATGCAATCTCAGTATCAGAATGAGAAGTATAAATAAAATCTAGAAAGGTCTAGTGTAAGTGGATGCTGGTCTAGTGCACTTTAATATATTGATCACATACTTTTTGGATTAACTATAACAAGTAGCAAATAATAAAAATAAGAATCTAGAAATTATATAATATAATTAGAAGTAGAAATTGAAGTTAGACAAGAACACAATAGGCAGATAATGGTGTAATGCACTCATGTCTATTAAACATATACATGTTTGTGTTGATTCTATATCTAAACTTATTATTACATAAGTTACACCTACAAATGATGATAAATCTGACATATCGCACTCAAGGTTTGGCCACACATAAACTATTGTATGTCTTCTCTTGTCTTTGAAACCCTTAGGGCACTTTCATAGCTTGAAAACCCGTAAGAAAAAGAGAGGAGTGTAATGAACTAAGTTGACCTCAATTACCCCCTTGATAATTGATTTTTTCTTATGTATCCAATACTCCAAGAAGGAAAATCAAACCCATGTATTTCTCCCCCCTAGAGTGAATGTGTAATTTATTCATTTGACTATATATATATATATATATATATATAATTTTCAAATATCAAATCCATCTTCTAGCTATATATATATATATATATATATATATATATATATGTATGTATGTATGTATGTATGTATGTATGTATGTATGTATGTATGTATGTATGTATGTAGCTAGAAGATGGATTTGATATTTGAAAATTATAGATCTTAACTTTATTTTGAATGTTCTTGGTATGGATTATGATGGTCCTTATGAATAATAAAAAAATAGGGTAGAATAGGGCATATTTTCTCAATGTGCATAAGTTTAAATGCTTGTACCAAGTGAATAGAAAGTAAGGAAAATGAATGACTTTTGACATGTATTTATAAGTGAATATTTTAACAACATTCTTTAATCAATCTTATGAAATGTGTGGGAAGACCAAAAGCGATAATTTCAAAGTTTTAAACTAGTGATTTTTTAATGTGGGATGCAACTAGCCTAAGTGGACAATGGTACACTATGCCCATGTTTACCTAGGGTGGACTTGTCTAAGAAGGTTGGACCTAAGTTCAGAACTAGAGATAATCTAATGGTGATTTTAAATACCTTGAATATTTGAAACTTAAATTTTATGTCAAATGATGATGATAGACAAAAGGTCAAACTTGCATATAGATGAATTGTCATGCCCATTTTTTGCTTAAAAACAAAAGACATAACACAATAATAAACTCATAAACACCTAAGAACATGAATAGAAGGCTAAATCCACTCCAAACACAAAACATTAGAAAGAGAATCCTACTACTGCCAATAGACCTAATTGGAGCATGTCATAAATATGAAGGTCACTGTCTTGATTGATTTGGCCATCACTTAAAATTCTTCATGAGCTCACATCTAATGATAGTTATGCTTAAGACATTTATATAATCATCAATTTAAACCTAGTTCAAATCTGACATAGCTAGTATACACATGGTAGATTTGATGGCTCTAAGGCCATGCTAGATTTTCTTTGTGATCTCATGGACCTTTCTTTTTATGTGATATCCTACCACTTACCTACTAGTCTGATAAGTTTTCATGTTTCACCTACAACCCCAAGACTACTGACAATCGGGATGATGCCATGTCATAACATAACACTAGCCCCTATCCCAAAGGCTTTTCCCTCAACATGAACTTTTATGGGACTATGAACCATCATGATGATTCCATGTGGCAACATCCCACTAGCCTAATGTCTTAGAGGTAAGCTCTATGTAAATTCACCTCTAAGATAATGGGTCATCGAGATGATGTCATGTGGAAATATCCTACTAGCCCATTGGCCCAAGGGTAAGTTTTTTGTAATTGCATCTCCAGAATCATGGATCACTAGAATGATTCCATGTGGTAATATCCCACTAGTCCATTACCCTAGGTACAAGCTTACTATATGTTCATCTCCAAGATCATGGGTCATTGGGATGGTGTTATGTGGTAACATCATACTAATTTGTTGGCCCAGCATCAACCATATAGTAGACCAATCTGATGTCACTACTAGGTTAGCAAAATGATGACATGTGGCTTCTTCTAATCCACTTCATAAAAAATTGTGAAAGTAATTAAGGCAAAATCAAAAGAAAAGGTCTAAGAGATAAATTAGCTATGGTAAAAGATTAAGGAAAAACACAGGTATTTGGGATTTCTACTCATGTTTTAGTTTTGACTCATTCATGATAAAATCTTCTACACCTTCCACCTGATAGCCTAGCCTAAAACTTTCATGAACTTTACTTTCGTGAGCTTTGCTCACAAGCTCCAAGATATCAGAACTTGTGTTCATGATAATTGTTCCAACGAGTCACGGTCCATTTGTTTTAGTGTTTAACTAATGAAAGTGAAAATTTAAATCATTTAAACTTTTGTTTAGAATAAAATTTCTAACTACTTAGAGTCACACACAACTTTTTATTGGCTTTGCACATAAATTTTGACTAAATTTTCCAAAATTACTTTAAAAACTATGCTAAACAAAAGACAGACATTTTTATTGAACTTGTGAAAACCTCTAGGGCTTCAAATAATTTATGTAGGTTAAAATGTTAGCTTCCAATTAGTTAAGGCATTTAATCCTTCGACCAAACTAAGGTTACAGTTTAGATAGATCAACAAAGAAGGTTTAAGCTTAATAAAATTTCCTTAGTTCTATTAAACTACATAGTTTTTGGGAAGGTATAAAATAGGTAGCAAGCTCAACTATAAGCCTAGGGTGTTCTTTCACAAGACATCCTTTTGATCTGCAATCACACTAAAGATTCAATGAATTATCTCTATTGTTATTCTAAATAACAATCCATAAATGCATAAGTGTATTAAAATCATCCTTTTTTATTTGATTAGGTAAATAACTTGGTTTTACAAGGATCTAAAAATCATAAAAATTTTATACAAAAAAGTACCAGGCCATCAAGGTTGTACAATGAAAAATAATTAAAAAACTAGCTAGAAAGACTTGTAGATAGTGAAATAAAATAGAAAAAAAATAGATTAAGAGTGTGGGGCCTCCGATGTTTCCTTATCCTCCTTAGATATCTTTTCAAGTGTTCCATACTTGTTCTTGGCAACTTTATCCCTCGTCTTATTGTCATGCCCTTTAGCGTCATCTCCTAGGAGGATAATACACAACCTTTTTTATCCCTATACCTATAGAGGTGTTTTCTTGATAGGGGTCAAGTTGGGAATATCAGGTGGGGGGTTTCTTTAACCTTTAGTGGCTAATTAACAAGGGTTTATTTTATCTTGATGGAATGGAAAAAATATTGAATAGTTGAGTATGGTTGCTTGTGCAAGGCATTCCATTCTTGGATAAGACTAGCCATGTTCAATTTAGCTTCATGTACCCTATTGTTGAAATTTTTAGGTTAATAATTATTTTTTAATTCATCATATAGAAGGAATTTTCCCTTATCAATATCCTCTATGAAGATGCCCTCATCTAGAAAGATCATTTTGGGCGTGGGAACAAATAGCTTTAGTGGAAGGTCTTCAATAGAGGTTTTATATAGGCTAGCTTTAGGGGTACTACCCAATAGGTGGTAGGATCTTGAGGTAGGGTCCTTCTCCAAATATTCCTCCTCAGTAGAGGACCCCCTAAGGGGGCATCCTTCCCTTGAAATGTTTGATCATGTTTAACTAACATCAATATAAGCCCTTGATACAAAATGGGGTTAGACTCATTAACTTGTTGGGCAAGGGCTATGCATTCTAATGACTTTAAAAGGTAAAATGGTAAGCTAATATTATAACCCTAGAAATAGTTTAATAATATAAAGTGGTAGGAGAAAATTAAGGTATACTTACCCTCTAGAATTAAGTATCTATCACCTATAGGCATACCTCTTGCCATTACCACAAGAAATTAGCTCAAGGGTAACCCTTATCTCTTTTCATGAACTCATTCATGTGTAAGAAGCGCTAGAGGAGTTCTTGATTTTTAGTTTGATATTTTTAATCCTTCTCCTCTTCACATTTCATGCCTATGGCCTTGCCTATGAGTTCCTTTGTGACTATAATCTTAATTTCCCATATCAACACCATACACTTATTCCATCCAGCGATGAAGTCCCTAGCAACATCAACATCATGCTCCATAATCCATATCATTATTTCTATGAGACCCCCCCCACCATAAATTTTCCAAACTTTATTTTTTCCATGCACCTCAAAACATGAGGTAGGATCTAATCACTCTCTATCTCCCCCCATTAGCATTGTGACAGTGGACCTGAGATAAATGAATAGGAGGTTCTAAAATAGACTAGTTTGAAAAATTCAAAATAGGCCTGGGATACATGTTGCCTTCATACTTAGGTAATTAAACCACCTCATTCCTTCATAATGATGGTTCATAATTTTTAAAACCCATCTCTTCATAAGAGATGTTCACACATGTGCTAGCTTGATAGCCCACCTAGTCTATTATACTTTCATTCTGTATGGCCAATTAGACATTATTAGGGATGTGGCCTCCTTTGTGCTATTTGGTTAAAATGTGGAGTTATACTCTTAAATTAGCAAGTATATTTGCCACCACATTGCCTTCATAATATTTGTGGACAATTTGGACTTGTTTCATGCCCCTCAAATGTAACTTAGCACCATCCATAATATCTTTTATAATATGAGATGGGGTTATTTTACCATCCAAGTCATGTAGAATGTTTAAAGAGTTGCCCTCCATAATGATTCTTCCTAATTTGAGTCTAGAGGCTAGTTGGATACCCTAATAAGATACCTTGGATTCAGCAAGATGGTTTGTTTGAGTTCCTAAAGGCCTTACATATGCAGCAATCAACTCTTATTTTAAGTTCCTTATGACTCCTCCCCCACCTATAGGTCTCAAGTTTCCTTTAGAAGCACCATCAAAGTTCAATTTATCCCATCCTTCAGGTGGAGCCTTCCATTTTGTGTGTTTGTAGATAAGCACTTTTGAAGGGGGACTTAGTTTTTTAACCATATCCTAGTTTTTTAAGATCTATTGTGCTGAAGTATGTCCAGGTTTTTTATCCATGGGAGGAAAACCTTTCTAATTTTTAGTGATATCCTAGCAGAGTTGAAGAAAGGCCCCTTTAGGCTGGTGCCTTTTGTTTGAGAAAAGGCTATCATTATATGCTTTCCACACACACCATAACCAATGTAGAAGAGCTAAGCACCATAGGAAATCCAAGGATGGGAGATTCCAAGGTGGTTTCCATTGCTTTATGAGATCAAACACATTATTTGATTTTACCGAAACTAGGTTGAATTATCCAACATCCAATTAAATAATGTCAAACCAAAGGGGAAATTTAGAAATAGGTGGTGGATTGAGTCCTCTACATTTTTGTATATTGGGGAATATCAATCCTCTTTTATTTAGGTTATCCACTGTCAGAATTTTATCTTGAACTACTAGCTAAAAGAAGTTGACTTTGGGATTCAGATGCTTTATCCAAAGGTATTTCCAAAAATTCCATTTGCTTTCTAGGTTAAGATTAGTGGCATGTCTTGAGGCCACTTAATACAATCCACTATCTTGTACAACCCATATAAAGTGATCTTCCTTTGAGAATGTAGGAATGTGGATCTAGCTAATAGAGGAATTGAGAATCTATATTTCCTAAACCTCTTCAGTTATGTACCCTTCAATGGGGAGTATTTTCAAAAAAATTGATCCTTCATTCACCACCTAGTACTCTTTGAATTTTGAGCCCCATCTTTGCTTGAAGTCCCTATAGTAGTTAGCCCCATTATTGAACTCATCCTTACCCAAGCTTGATTTAATGAATAAACCATAAATAATTAAAAAAGGAGAGACATATGCATAATCAAGAAACTATTCTCCACATAGATATAATAAAATAACTCATAGTCTTTTATTAGAAAAGCCATAAGGCCAAAGAACTTTCTTTACATAACAACTCCTTCCCATGGATCTAATTATGAATGTGATTCATCACAAAGATAACACCAGGATATTAAGGGGTAGAAACATGAGTCAACCCTAAGACTATCCTTGATAAAGTTATTATAGAATAACTAATCTTTATAACAACTATTCTTCATTTATTATATGGTTTCATTATAGATATGGTTTATAGTAGCTAGTTTACTCAATTGCTAAGACCAAAGGGATTTTTCACAAGGTATCCTTTTTACCCCAAATAACATCACTATTATGATTTAAACAGTCAAGCTATATTTTTAATTCCAATAACAAACTCACATCTATTTATTTGAGTTCCACTCATTTTTAGATAATTTTAATTCCATTAAACTCCTCACATTTAGATAAAAAAAGATACATAATGCTTAAAATACTAGTCACTCATGACAAAGATATAAGCAAGGAAATCAATATGATAATTTATTTGAAAGTTCCTCAAGAGTTAAATACTTTTGATACATACATGACTCTTCCCAAGATATTATAATTCAAAAATTCATAATAGATACAACCCAGTTTAACACTAAGGTTTGAGTAAATAGAAAATAGATAATTTAACCCATAGTTAGAATATTATCCAAACTCTTTCTTTTGTAAGTTTATTAAAAGTAGGTTGACTGCTAAAGTATTAATAATACATCAAATTTGATTCAATTATTTACATAGCAAGAGGCACATCACTAGGCCTAATTAAATTATGGAGGACCAAGTAGTCTTCAACTTTGTTCCTTATTTGTTCCCAAGAATTTATTGACCATATGAAATAAGGCTCATTTCCCAACATTTTGTCATTATCAATTTTCTACTCTAAACACCCTTGAACTTGAGACTCCCAACTCTGAGCATGTTTATATCACTAGGTAAAGGCAAGTGTGGATATATAAGCAAGGGTATCTTAACACAAGGGAATGACCATGCAACACCTAGAGTTTTATTACTAATTCTTATCCCAAGATACTTATAGTCCTAATACAAAATAAATAAGCATTCAAATAATCATTCAAGTGAATCTAAGTAATTAAAAGATAAAACTAGCAAGCAAACTTTCATAGCATAAACAAGGCTCATTATATGTTGGAGTAGCAAGAGGATAAATCACTCTATTACTTCCATACGATAATTATGGGAGGGTTAAGTAGTCTACTATCACATGTCATCATGAGATGGATTAACAACTTCCACCAAGACATTCATTGGAGGGTCAAGCATTCTACCACCATGCCTAACACAGGAGGGCTTGACATTCTTCCACCATGAAGATGTTGCTTAAAAACAACTACTAGACTATGTCACAACAACCCTAATTCACTTTAATCAAGAATTTAAAACATCCAAGTCAAGAAAAAAAGAACACCTCTCCAAGGCCCTCAACTGGGCAAAGAACTACATGGTGGCCAATGCACAACAATGGCATGACAATAAGATAGGTAGAATAAACTAAGTGGTCTTATTCTCCTTTAAGTAATAGAACAGACAAAGAACTAGAATCATTTCATTCAAACTAAGGAAGAACAATCTCTTCAAGGCCCTCAAATAGGTAAACATTACATGGTGGTCAATGCACAACCATGGGGAAATAATAAAACATGCAGAATAAACCAAGTAGTCTGATTCCCCTGAAAGTAAGAAGATCAAATAGAGAATATAATCATTTCATTCTAAATAAATAGAAGAAAACATAATTTATTATGAAATCCTTGCATGCCTTAGTTGGACATGACTTAACTATATAATTCATTAATTAGAACATATGAATGATAGTTTCATAGTCATTTTGTGAAAGATGAGCACTATGTAAAATGGAGTCTTACACAAATGATCTAGAGAAATGGTGAATAAAAATAATGTATTTGAATATAATACATATAATTAGGATTATGTGAAGATTTGATATTGTCAATACCTGCAACCAAATTCATGTGTATGAACCATTTACTCCTCATTGGCATGGCATGGTAAAAATTTATTCAATTACTTTGGGTTTAAAATAAGAAAAACAAGTCAAAACATGGAAAAGTAAAAAATGATAAAATATTCATAAAAATAGCAAGATGAATCAGTAGTAGTAAGCATGTAAAAAGCTGTAGTCTAATGGGAAATAATAAAAAAGTAGTGAGATAAATCATTGAAAACTAGTCAAAAAATAGTAGATAAACTCGATTGAAGTGTATTCAAAAAAAATATTAACGATGAAGATCTAGAATCAAAAATAGATACACGTGATGATTCAAAATCAGAAACAATTTTCTCTAAATTTGATAGGTATTGAAAATGTTGTTAAGCAAAATCTTGGCTAGGAGACTTGGCTGCCATTGGCAAGTAAGAGTAGGAGTGGTTAAGAAATAGAAAAGGAAGACTAATCCTTAATTAATTTCAATACTCTTCTGAATGTTATGATCTGATTCAAAATGTTCATTAGTAATGGTTGTTTGTTATTACTAAAAACAAAATTTAACTAACTAGTTTGATTTTTATTATAATAAGTTGAAGGCACCTTGCCCTTAGCATGAGGAGAGACACCACCACCACCAGCCCAAACAAATATGTGAAAATATGATGTTATAGATATAAAATGTGCATTTTTATCCAAATATGGAGAATATTTGAATGTAAAAATATGGATGACATATATTGACATTATGTAGATTTAAGGTTAAATATGTCTAGTGTCATTGAACATTTAAAGGGTAAAAGTGAGGCATAATACCATTCCAAGCTCTCAATCACCCTTTGTAACACTTTTAATTTCTTATTGAGTGATTAAAAACTAAATATAAATAAACATTTGAGTGTCTACCTACCCTAGCAATGAGAACTCACTACAGTCTGGACTGCTACACTTTGAATCCTCTCTTCCTACTCTATTCTAAAGTGGTCTACTAATTTTTAGTAAAACATCCATCTCTCCACTAGATGAATATCCATAACTGGGATTCCCCTCTCATTAATTATTTCTTCTCTGACCAACCTCATTACCATGATCCTCTCTAGAGAAAATTAGGTTTGATGTTACAAATTAATCCTTAGTTTCTACTAGACATGTCCCTCTCCTATAATGCATCTTTCATAGTCTCACTTTTATTTATATCCTCCATTAACATCATCTCCCCTTATATATTTTTTTTTCATCCTTGAAATCTACCCCAATCTATCTATCTAGATAGGTAAATTGTAATCTACTTTCTTAATATCCCAATCCCATAGCTTTTTGATGATCAAATACTATAACTATAAAAGACACAATAAAAAGAAAAAAAGAAGAACTAGGGTATCCAAAACCTCCTCCCCAACATCCTATTTATCCACTTTAAAAATCAAAATTTGTTTCTCAATATGCCTTCTAAGATTGAATGAATAGCAGTGATGGGGGGATCAACCAAAATCAAATGTCCAACTGTAGATTGTAAATAGCTACTATTGTATTTTATTACTTGAATAAACTTGCTTACAATATGTTTCTATATGAAGAGATCTTTCAAACACAATATAATAACAAACTTTATATTTTTAGACATTCTAATAGCGACTAAGACAATACAACAAATAATCAAAAGACAATGCAAAAGAAATTTACTAAATATAATAATGGGAGAATTTATAAATTCCAACACTCCCCCTTAAATTCTTCCACTATATTTTACAACATCCATTACTCCAAAATTCTATCTCAAATGTTTGAAGTTCTCCTTTGCTAGTGCCTTCATGAATATGTCTATTAACTAATCTTTAGATCTGTAAAATGCCAATTCGATTTCATCATCTTTAACCAATTATCTTATGAAGTGATAATGAATCTATATGTGTTTACTTCATCCATGAAACACTAGATTATTCATCAATTTTATTGATGACATGTTATCACAAAATATGATTTTTCCATCTATTAATTTCTTCTTCAAATTTGCTAAGACTCTCCTTATCCAAATAGCTTGACATGTTACTACATTTGTTGAAATGTATTTAGCTTCGACTGTGGAAAGAGAAACTATGGGTTGTTTCTTGGATCCCAAGAAATGGCCCCTGAACCCATGTGAAACACATAACTAGATGTGTTTTTCCTATCATCTACACTACTTGCCCAATCACTATCTATATATCCAACTTGATCAAACTCACTCAATGTTGTATAAAGAATGTCATAGTTCTTAGTTCTATTGACATATCTTAGAATTTTCTTAACTATTTGCCAATGTGTATCCTTATGTGTTTCCATAAATGTAGAAATCAAACTTACTGCATACACTATATCAAGCTTGGATGTTATCATATATATGAGGCTACCTATCATACTCCTATATAAAGTTGAATTCACCTCATTTCTAAAATCTTCCTTCCTCAAGTTGAGACCTATAGTGGTTAGTGTTGGTGCAAGATTATTGTTCAACATTTTGAACCTCTTCAATATTTATGAAGCATACTATGACTGAGAGATGAATATGCCATGATCCATCTATTTTACTTCTATACCAAGAAAATAACTTAACAATCCCAAGTCTATCATTTCAAATTCCCTTTTCATTGATTCTTTGAACTCAATAATAAAAGCATCATCATTTCCTATGAATATTAAATCATCTGCATATAACATAACGATCAAAATCTTACCATGGTTCTCTTTGATGTAAAGTGTGGGCTCACTACTGATTTTGCTAAAACCATTTGTAGGTAAGTATGAATCAGTTCTACTATACCAAGTCTTTGGTGTTTGCTTAGGCCCATAGAGTGCTTTCTTGAGCCATACACCTTGTTTTCTTTTCTTGGTACTTCATATCCAAGTGGCTGATCAACATAGACTTCTTCTTTGAGTACTTCTTTTAGGAAGGTAGATTTCACATCCATAAATATACCTTTCACTTGTGCTAGGCAGCTATTGCTAAGATAACCTGCACAGTTTCCATTCTTACAATAGGAGCATAAGTCTTATCATATTCACTACATTTTTATTGTTTGTATCCCTTAACAACCAATCTTGCTTTGTACCTATCAATTTTTCCTTTTGTTATGCTCTTGGCCTTGTAGACCCACTTCACTCTAATCACTTATTTACCCTTAAGTAAATCATCTAACTCCCATGTTTTATTTCTTTCTATTGATTCTATTTACTCATTCATGGCTTTACACCATTTTTATTCTTTTAATGCTTCTTCAAAACATGTAGGTTCATCTCTAGAAAATAAATCAAAATTTAATTTTTCATCATCATACCTTAAATCATCATATATCTCCCTCAAGCTCCTTCTCTTTCTAGGCATAAGAGAAGCAAGAGTTGAATTTGAGATGTTACTAGAGTTGTTTGATTGAGTAACATGTTGTGAAGGTGATGGAGGTGTTTTTAATGGTTCACCTTGCTGATCTATGACTTATTCAAATTGAGAATCTTCATTTCCATCAGTTATAAGTATCAGTTCTGAGATACCCGACATAGTGTCAATGGTTCCATCCCATGAATCATTTTCAATTAATTCAACATCGCTAATATCCATAACCTTTTTTGTAATAGGGATGAATAATTTTTATGCTTTAATGTCTTCATAATATCTAATGAAGATACACTTTTCTCCTTTATAATCAAATTTATGCCTCCTTTCCTTTGGCACATGTGCATATGCCACACACCCAAATATTCTTAGATGCTCAATATTATACCTTTTCTTTGTCCATGCTTCTTAAGGATTCCTATTTAGAATAGCCTTGTGGGAAACCTATTCAACAAATAAATTATTGTTTTTATAACTTCACCCCAATATTCTTTTTAAAGTCCTTTGGCTTTCAACATACTTACAGCCATCTCGTGGATGGTCCTATTTTTCCTTTCTGCCACTCCATTTTACTATGGAGTGTATCTAGCTGTGAATTGATTTTCAATTCCTTCATTCTTGAAAAAATTTAATAATTCATTAGAAACATACTCTCCCCCTCTTTATGATCTCAAGGCCTTGATGAAATATCCACTCTATTTTTCAACTAATGCCTTAAACCATCTAAACTTCTCGAAAGTCTCAAACTTATTATTTAGGAAAAAAATCCAAATTTTCCTACTATAATCATCTATGAAAGTTAGGAAATATGAATTCTTAGAGTGGGTGAGAGTTTTCATTGGGCCACACAAATCTGAGTGCACCAATTCCAAAGGTGTTTTTGCCCTTCTAGACATTCCTGATTGAAAAGGTTGCCTATGTTGTTTCCCTAGTATGCATGACTCACATTTTCTTTTAGGTTATATAATATGTGCTAGACCTATAACCATATTCTTCTTAGATAAAATATCTAATCCAAAAAATATTAAATGCCCATACCTCAAATGTTAGTATAGATGTGTCTTTCATGATTGTCTTAAAGGCTACTTGATGTAGTACTATTGTACTCCTGAGAGGATCAATTTGCATCTTGAGAGGAAACATTTAGTTATTTTTCATCTAAACAATAGCTATAATGTTCTTTCTTCCTTATTTTTCAAATAATTTTCACTCTCCATTCCATCAAAATTCTATATCCCTTTTGGACCAATTGTCCAATACTCAACAAATTATACTTAAAATTTGGAGTATAAAAGGCATCCTAGATTGCTCTCTTCTCACCTTACTTGGTGCAGATAATTATAGTTCCTCTACCAACAATATGAACTTTTTCATTATTTCCCATATTAATATCTGATTGAATATTCTTATTAATAAAGGAAAATAGATTCTCATTACCACTCATGTGGTTATTATATGCACTATCCAAATACCATACCTTAGCACTGCTCTACTCAACAACATTATATACAATGAACATGTTTGGAAAATGTTCAAGTTCACCTACATTCTTAGTGGCTACATGTGCATTTTGTCTTGATTGGTTTTATTTCCTATTTATACATTCACTAGTAAAGTGACCATACTTATGACAATAATAACACCAAATATTAATTTTATCATACCTTTGATTTAAAGTAATACTCTTTTTCTTGTCTTGGAAATTTGATTGGAAGCTGCTAGCTCCTTCTTAACTATTTTAACTTAATCTTCCATTGTATCTCATTCCTCTTCCTCTACCTCTGAAGCTTTTACCTCTATTTTATTTTCCTCTCCCCCTGCCTCTAAAACTAGCCTGAGCCTTTAAGGCTTGTTCTAGGGAAGAAGGTCTGGATCTATTCAACCAGTGTACATGGGTTTGAAGAGAAACCATGAATTCATCTACTATCATTCTTGAGAGGTCTTTGTCCTCCTCAATAGATATGATAATTGGATTATATCTCATAATCAAACTCCTAAGGATATTTTCAATGATTCTTTGATCATCTATTATTTCACTATTAACTCTTAACTAATTTGTTAAGCTAGAGATTTTAGTATGAAACTTAGAAATAGACTCATTTTCATTCATTTGTAATGTTTCAAATTCTCTTCTAAGAATTTAGAGTTTCACTAACCATACCTAATCATTACCTCGGTAAGAATTTTGGAGGATCTCCCATGCTTTCTTTGCATAATTTGATACTACAATTCTTGGATATATGGCTTCTACCATTACCATCTCTATCAAATTTAATGCTTTCACATCCTTCCTTTGATTCTCCTTCAACTGAGTCTTTTGAGCATTTTTTAATGTATTTTATGTAGCTTGATCAGTCACATCTATGAAACTAATGATCACACACTCCCATAGACCACTTGCCACCAAAATCATCCTCATCTTCTTTGCCCAAATATCATAGTTTTTTCCATAAAATGTTGGTGGATGCTGCCAACTCTTACCATCTGATCCAGCCTTATTATAAATCTAGACTTTCTTTCTTTCTCTTTTTTTTTTTAACTGGCCTATAGCCCTCAAAGTGTGTTTATAAATACAACTATAGATTTTCTCTTTATCTTTAGACAAACACAATCCTTTTTTAAAAAAATAAACTAGTAGCATATAAAAAAAGGGAGCATAAGTAAATAAATTAATACAATAGATTCCTTTTTTTATTAAAAATATAGGTCAATTTTAAATAGGCTAAGAATACCAATTTGTAGACTATAAAGTCCATGAGATCTATCTTTTAATGATCTCACCTTCTGGCTGGGAGATCTATGCTTTCTTTTATCTATTGGCTACTTATTCTTCTGACAGTAATGATCTTTAATGTTGACTATAGTGACCTCTTTGGATATTGCATAGACACCACCAAATATCTATTTTTGTGCTTCAATTTCTCCCTCCAACTGCACTCTCCAATGATCCTTGGCTCTGATACTAAACTATAGACTAAAAATAGCTATGGTTGTATTCTATTACTTGAATAAATTTGATTACAATATGCCTCTATATGAAGATGTCTTTCAAAGACAATAAAATAACAAACTTTAGATTTTTAGACATTCTAACAACTACCAAGACAATACAATGAATAATCAAAAGACAATGCAAAATATATTTACTAAATATAGTAATGGGAGAATTTATGAATTCCAACACTAGCCTATATGTTTCAATTAACACTTGATCCTAAATTTTCCTTTCACTCAACTCAAAGTACCCAAAATTATATTTTTTTGACAAAAAATGGAAAGCGTTTAATTCTAGAAGCTCAAAAATCATTATCTCTTGTTTAGAAATTGGTTCCTCATGATAATTCCACATCTATGACCTTAAAAATTACTATGCATATTATGCTGGAAGGTAATATGACTTTGATCTAATAGAGAGTGTGATATAACTATGCATATTAGTTTAAATTTAAGAGTAATTTTATATAATCTAGTACTATAACTCTTATTGTGATCGAGTCCAGTCACATGTTTCTTATATGATTTACCATTATTATTGTAATATCAAGATATAGATGATTAATCTAATCATCTCATCTTAAATCAATGATAAAATTACACCTATCAAATTTAAAATTATAGATTAATATTATCAAATAGGATGTTACATAGTTCGGTTATATGTCAGGGTGACATTTTAACCTTTTCATCTTGGAAACAAAGGTTACATATTTTAATCCTTTAAAATGAATCCTTGACCCCTCTCTATATATTCACAAGGATCTAAAACTAATATTAAAATAATTTCCAAATCATACAATTCAAAAGATTAAATGTAGTGAATAGTTGTTGATTCAATTGGTGAAGTTGTTTGGCTCACAAAAAGTCTACCAAAGATCATTTTTTATTGTTAACAAAAACCTAATATGATAAAAAGGATGAGGTCAGGATCATTCCCCTGATAAATTTGGCAAAATGGATACCCCTTAAATCTTGGCCCTTGATTCTTAGCTTAATATCACCGCATAAAGTAGTGGTCGGCAAAAAAAATTGTTAAAATAGTTTAAAATTTATATAAATGCCCAAATTATACAACTTGAATAAATAAATAAAATATAAAATATTTATAATATCAAAAAACTAAATATAAAAATGCATGCATTCCCTTTATACAACCACCATTTGACTGAATACCTTATCCCTAAAGAAGAATAGGCAATATCTCCAGAAGAAACAATAGCACCACTAACATTCAACCTTATAATTTACTTGTAGTGCCATCAACATTCAACCTCAAAAGCCACCCTACGTTGCTTGAAAATATGGGAAGTTTGGAACATGACATGGACATCATTTTAGCATAATCAAAAGCATTGTGTTGCAATATGTTGTGGTTGTAGTTACATCGGTAGACATGTATATAAAATGTGGAAGCATACACACAACTCATCCACTATTTGACAAAATGCCTCACCTCAAAGAAATGTGATCTTGTGCACTGCAAAGGATTAGTATATGTTTTCATCCATCAAATCATGCATTCAAAAAATGATTTCCATTAATGAAATTATGGGAAATGAGTTCTACCTCTTAACCATTTTTTTCTCCCTTGCATACCCAATTATATTCCTAATTAGTTGGTAGAAATAGAAATTTTGACAACGGAAAGTCCCACAAATGGCTTACATGCCAAGATCCATTGACCTCCCCCATCTCTTAAGTTTTGATTCCCTACAAATCCAAAAAAACAAAACATTTCCCTTCAATATCTGAGTACAAGGAAAAGTACAAGGAGATTTCTATTTCCCATTTCCCTTTGGGATCTATTGGCATACTCCATTTCTTAAATTATATGTTAATTTTAATTTTAGTATGTTTATGTAATTATGTTGATAAGGAAATTGAAGAGAAGGAGAAACCCCAATCGTGTTGTTTACAAAACCCTAATTGCATCCACATTCGGTCATCTCTCGTGTAACGTAGATGGACGTTGATGTTGACCCCCCTTTGGGAACATGATGGTGTTGGAAACACAACAACTCAATAGTCTAAAAATTGACTCTAATGGTTCCAATGACCTTAAATGGTAGCAATAAGGTAAGTCTTTTTAATTCCAACTTCCTGATGAGTTTGCTAAAAAAATTATGAATATTTCCCACCGTACATTTGTTGTTTTTTTCTTTAGAGGAATACCTTTTGAAAGTGATTTATATAAATGGACATGCTAGGTTTGGGAGGATACTAGGGGGTGGATAATATACTTTGTAAGGGGGTTAGGTAAAGGGTATGTTTATGTTATTTTTTCTTCCCCTGAATTTTCCTAGGCAGCCCTTCAATATGGCACATGGGTTATCAATGGTTAGGTATTCTACCTTCAACATTGGAAGCTCAAATTTCACCCTGAAGGGCCATCTCACTCATGGTATCCTATGTGGGTAGAATTTCCTTTCCTTAACTTAGCTTCTAGACCCTTTCTTCATGAGCTTATTAATCATTTGGGTAATGTTATATGGTGTAAAAATGATAAAGATAAATTTCTAGGCCTCTAAAACCATCCTAGAGTCTGTATTAAAATGGATCTTTCACAACTTTTGCCCACTTTAATCCAGATTTTTGGCCCCAGATTTACTCAATCATTTCATGTGGTTTATCTCAAAGAACCTAATGCCTGTTTCTATAATTGAGAAGATGGTCATTTAATCCATGACTTCACTAAACATAAGATAAAATAGTAGAGGATTTATGAGATCTCATCCAAGACTTCTATCACCCCCCCTTGGTCCCACTAAAATCAGCTACTCTACCTTTGAATAATCTGAGCTCCTTAGTCCCTAGCCCTAACTTTTAGAATAATGACACTCAACCCCTCTCTGCTAACGTAATGTCTGAATCTATTCTAGAAATTCAAGTTAATGATATTCACCTTCCTAACAATTAGAAGGCTATTGGAAAATGAACAAGATCAAAAATTCAAGGACCCACAAAGGCTTCTAAAGAATCAGGTTCTAGTGTTGGGGACCCACTCAAAGTGCCTAAAGTAAAATCTACATGGGAGGGGAGATCTTATTCAATAAAATGTAGTGGATGACATGCATCTTTATCTCCCATCCCTAATTATAATTCCAACCATTTTTCCCTACTTGCTCATGTTGAGGTTAAGCAGCCTCTCTATGGAAGTTTACCATGAAGCTCACCCTTCTCTCATGGAATGTTCGAGGGCTCACCCTCCCCAAATGAAAGTTTCATGTCAAAAGGTTATTACAAGACCATCCTTATGAAGTTCTCTTCCTCTAGGATTTTTAATTTGGAAGCTCATCTATGTTGTTCAATCTACACTATATAGACAAGAACCTCTCACCCTATTGCACCTCTCATAAAGATGGATGAGGAGGTGTAGTTTTGCTCTTATCAGCATTCTTTCCTCCAAGGTTGATGCTACTAGTGAAGACCTTGATCATAGATGTGTTTAGGCTATTTTTTATGTTGAAGAGAGAAACATTGGCTTTTGCTCAGTTTATGCCCCAAACATAATAGTAGAACATATTAAGAATTGTAACTAGATGAGCTCCAATATTCCTCTAATAGATTGGATCGTAGGAGGTGATTTCAACATGGTTAAACACAAAATGGATCATATTTGGTCTCAATTATCTCCTCTCTCTAATAAATAATTTTAAGCATGGCTTCATTTTTACAACTCATTGGGAGTCTTTGACCCCCTTTTTAGATGTATGACTTCAAGAGTAGTTAGCCAGTTCACTTTTTCTAATAATCAAGTGTGATATCAAAGGTGGTTCAGCAAACTTGATAGGTTCTATGTTTACACATTTGTGAAATCTCTCCTTATTTCCCCTCTTGTTACCATAATCAATGACATTGTTTTATCTGATCATCTTCTTATCTCTTGTTCCTTCAACTTGACTCCTTCACACCCCCAGAAGCAAACTTCCTTTTAAACTAAATATCTCCCATCTATGTTCCCTGTAATGTATTTCTCAAATTTATATTATTTGGGATCTTCAACCCTAGCCCACTTCATCTGTATGCTAGATCATTTGGTGGGAAGCTATTGTGTTAAGAACAGTCAAGTTTTTAAGAGGATTTGGAAGGTTAATGACCAAAGAGAGATAGAAAAAGAAATGTAACCTAAATCATAAGCTTATCCAGTAGTGCCTCTCTCTTGAAGAGCAACCTCATGACATCTCCCTATAAATTGTTGCTTCCCCAATGGAGTTTGATTTAAGAAAGTTTGAGGTTTATAGGGGCCAAGGTGCTAAAAGGTGTTCCCATCTATTATAGATTAAACATGGTGATAGTGGCTCTAAATACTTCTTCAAGTATTTGTAATACAAACATCACCATGAACATATTTTAACTATTATTACTGAGGATGGAATTGAGACTTCTTCACTTAATGACATTAAAGATGGTTTTTTTTAGCATTACAACTCTCTATTTAAGGAAGAGCACCACTTTGAAAAATATGAATCATTTCGAGTGGAGTGGCTATAAAAATGTATTCTAAGAAAGGTAGATCATGCTACCATCCATCTTCTTGAGCAATAGTTCACTTTAGTTGATCTAGAAACAACCCTTTAGCAAATGAAGACTGAAAAGGCACCTAGTTTATATGGGTTTCCTGTTAAATTCTTCCAAGCTCTATGGCCTACCCTCAAGATGGATTTGTTTAATATGTATAAAGAGGCAGAGGCTAATGGATAATTAATGGATATCACTAACCATGGCTTGATCAAATTAATCCCTAAAGCTAGAAACAAGAATAAGGTTTATGGTTGGCATCCCATCACTCTCCTTAATGTATCTTAAAAAATTATTATAAAGTCTATCACCATGAAATTGAAACATGTAGCTCAAGATATTCATCCTGAGTAAACTAGGTTCCTAAAAGGCAGATTCATTTTGGATAATTTGGTCTATGCAATAAAAACTGCCTAGTGGGCTAAAGATTCTAACCAAACTACACTATTGGTCAAAATTGACTTCAACAAAGCCTATGATTGAATTTATTGGTGTTTCATTCTTAAGATGATTGAGTGGCTAGGATTCAGCCCACATTTTAGACATCTCATTCAAATTCTCTTTTTTGAAGCACAAGCCCAAGTCATGGTTAATGGTAACCTCACAACATCCTTTCACCTCCAAAGGACCATTCGATAAGGCTACCCATTTTCCCCCTTTTTGTATGTGCTTATTGTTGATTCCATTGGATATATGTTCTAATGAGATCACCAACAAGGTGATTTGAAAATAATTACTCTTCTATAAGGATCTTATGCTCTAAACTCTCATTTTGCTGATGACTCTCTTTTTTTTTACAAAATACTGAATAAGAAATTGATGTTGTACAATATATTCTTGATATTTACTATGATCTATCTAGATCTAAGTTGTGTAACCATAGAACATAAGTTAATTTCATCAAAAGTGAGCCTAATTTGGATTGGATTCCCCCAACATGGATTGTCATTCTTTCCGAGTAGATTACATGTTACTTGGGTATCCCGTTTGGCATCCACCTCTCCCCTTGAGACATGTGGGACTGGGTGCTTAATAAAATTTAGAAAAAGGTGGATATTAGTCTTGTAAAAAAATTTCCTTAGCATGCAAGTTGACTATTATTAATTGCATTTTTTTGGCCAACCATGCTTACTATTCATCTTGCTAGTTTCCCTCAAAATCAACCTATGACAAACTCATAAAACTAGTTTATGGATTCCTATGGAATAACAACTATAGAAATAAAGGTATGGTAGTCATCTCATAGAGGCTTTATACTCACCCTAAATCTATGGGTGGGCTTAGAATTATTGATTCACTTCAGCAAAGAAAATGTTTTGCTATCAAATGGATTGCAAGAGCTTCTAAAGGTACTTAGCCCTAGAAGATTCTTCTCTAGAAATGGGTTCAATGTGCATCTCATAAGGGCTCTTAGACCTTCATTCCTTGGGAAGACAAAATTTTAAATTCATCTCACTTTGATATTTTTATTTCTCTTTTCCTAAGACATAATTGGGCAGCTTGGCAGGAAATATCCCCATTCCTCTAATGGCATTATCAATCCCTTTGGCATGGACTGAGTATACCCAAATATAGTATTTTGTGGAATAGGGTTATCCAGTCCAATAATCTCCCCTTGTTGTCCAACCAAAATTCAATGCCAAGTCTTTTGCAAAAAAAGGCTTCATAAAATCAAGTATATTTGGGATAAGGACATTGGCAGTTTGTTGTCTTGGAACTTACTACACCATAATTTTGGGTTGCCTATAAAACCTACTCTAGTCTACATTTCCATTATTCAATTGCTTTCACCTAAGTTTCTCTTTAAAATTACCATTAAACCTACACCCCTTTGGATAGATTGGCGATGACCAAACCAAGGTTCCATTACCACTACCTCGCCATGATTTTTGTATCACCTCATTGAGCCCCTACTTCCTCTTGTTGACCCTCTCAATTACAAATGGTATATGTCCTTTTTTGATTCTCAGTGGCATTACATGGAAAATATTATTTGGAAATTCCCTGCTGAGGCCAAGTGTTAATTATTAGGTTGGCATATTTTACATATGAAACTCCCTGTTAGTCAAACTCTATCCAAGCTTGAACTTGCTACTATAAAATATGTGTTCTACCCATTCCTTGAAACCATTCCCCACTTATTTTGGTACTACCCATCTTCTTCTCATCTCTAGTTCTCTATTCTCTCCTCCATTCCATAACTCTTCCCTAGCAATTTTAATAAAAAAATAGCCCTATTAAGCATTCTCTCCCATATCACCCCCTCCATCATATGGAACACTTTTTGGTTGGTCATTATATTCCATATTTGTAAAAATCATTGTCAACAATTGTACTCTAGGAAATGTTTATCTCTAGTTGTGCAACAAACTCATATTAGATCCTCTCTTTTTTTATAGTTATAATAGTTCAATACTGAGAACCCTAAATTAATCTTAGTGATTAAGAAGATTAAAGACAAGCTCAAAACACTGCAAAGGAGATTGAATATTGTTGTTCATTGATGGTTCAAATTTTCATTGTTATCATCGCATTCTTATTTCAACATATTCCCTTATGGGGGTTATTTTGGAAATTTTTATTATTATCCCTTGTGGGATTTTGATACTTTTTACTTATTTTATCTTTTTCTTTTATGCTCTTTATTTGGTTAATATATTGTAGCATTTTTAATTTAAAAAAAGTATGTTAATAGGTTGTTAAGCACAAGATTATACTAAGAGGGGGGGTAAATTAGCATAAGATAATATTTTAATATATAAAACTTAATCAACCATAACAACCATAAGCATTCAAGATATAGTAATTAATAACATAAGAGAACACAATATTTATGTGAAAACCCTTTCAAGAGAAAACCACAATAAAATATTGATTTTATATATATAACTCTTTTACAATGTTTGCAAGCACCAACCTAATGGAGACACAAATCCCAAAACCAAACACCAAATTAATCAATTTATGATCACACACCCATTAGAGACACCAATCCCCTTTGCCAAGTACCAGCCCATCCAATTCGTGAGCACTAACCCACATGAGCACCAACCCCTAGACTATGAGGCACTAACCCCAAGCCAAATCGATTCCACTATCTATGATTGCTTCTTCAATCAAATGATAAATTTGTTTTTCTTAAAATTTCTCTCACTAATTTTATTATATACTTTATGCTCTCCTCTCTTTCACAATTCTCAAATACTATTCTTCATTAAAGTAAATCTACCCTTCACACTTCTTTTATTAAGAGATAGTCTATTTCATTTTCTGCTCTTCTCTTCTTCTTCGCTCAAACACAAATAATGTATTTTCTCAATTACATTATCTCTCACATTTATATGATCATAAATCAAATCAAATGGTTATGGTTGTTTTGGTTGATTAAGTTTAAAATATTAAAAGATTATCATATACTGATTCACCCCCCTCTCAGCATAACCCTGAGCTTAACAATTGGTACCAGAACAAGTCTTTTGGAGTAGCCCTGACAAGCCTAAATGAGATTATTTAAAGCACAAGATGGCCAAGTAGCTAAGGAAGGAGAATCAAGATTTGAAATCTATGGTTAAGGCTCTTAAGGAGCAAGTATGTATTTTGGATTTTAAGTTGGATTTAGAAGCAAACGAAGATAAGATGTTTATTTGAGATCTTAAGAATCAAGTAGAGGTTTCATATTTAAGTTTGAGATCAAGAGAAGAGTGTGATCAGTTGAAGGCTGAGTTAAGTTCTTTGAAGGATAAGCATGAGAGGCTCATAGTCAAGTTTTAGAAAGATCATGAGATATCTTTCCAAGATAAGAAGGATGCAAGTTTTAAGGTCAAATTGAAGAATCCAATCAGTCAGCCTAATGCTTTCAGGTTTTCTAATTATTTTCATGGCCATTGTTTTGTTTGTCATCATGTTGGTCATAGGGAAAGAGATTATTTTAGGAGAATCAATCAGTCAAAAGGAGATCTCAATCACCTTCAAGTAAAAGGTATGAGAAATGTTGCTTGATTTTATTGTCATAAGGTTGGCCATATTTATAAATTATGTCTAAATGGAGTAAAGAGATCCTCAAGGTATCTCAAAGGATAAGGAGCCTATAAAAGGTATGAGAAGGGTTCAACTCAGGTTTGGAGACCTAAGACAGTAAAGGTTGATTAGATTGAATCGAAGAGTGAGAATGGATTACTTTCTATAGTGGAGAAAGAATCAAATAGGAAGGACTGTGTGGAACTCTTGTTATCAAGAGTTGTAAAAAAGATAATGAATACGAGTCCTAAGTAGCCTACAGATCAATGAGAATCTCTTATTACAGTTGAGCATGAGCCTTTTCAATATTCCATTCTATTATTTTCTAATGATAGTGTTTTGAAAGGTAAGATAGTTGCAAGAGTTGAGAAGATGAACAACATCATGGATGTTGAGGTTAGTGAGTCAAATAAGTTAGACATGCCTAAATGGAATATAAGAGAAAGAAATAAGTATTATATATGCAAGAGGATCAAGAAATTAATATAAGAGATGTGGGCATCTCCTTGGTTTACTTTATTTTAGGACCCTTTGGGTGGGGTGTCTCCTTTAGGCTTCAAGGAGACACTTTACAGAAAGAGGAAGCATAGTGGATGCTTGTTGGGTCTTGTTTGTGTTGTATGACAAGAAAGTCATGAAGGTGGGTTGATAGATCAATTTTTATATTAGTTTGAGGTAGCATGATATGGTGTAGTATCTTGAGAGCTCTTGTGAGTATAGATTTAGGTAAGTCTAGTTATTTTGAGCATGTTCTTGATATTTAGATCAGTAGAAGTGGTGAGCTTCATATGAAAAGGTGTATTGATATTTAAAAGAGGTCTCTTGGGTCCAATAAGTTTATATATTGGTATGAAGTTGGAATCTTATGCAAGGGTGGTGTATTCAAATAAGGTATGTCAAATTTTGTGATAAGTTGTTCATGTTTTGGTTGCTATCTTTTAGTTTATGGCTTCAAGTGGTGTGATTAGGAGGAGCATGGAGTTAGGGGGAGATAACTTAGGTCCCTTGAGAAGAATGTGAAGTATTTACTTGTTTCTTATGTGAGATGCGTCAAGGAATAGTTCTATGAGTAGTTTGTTAGGTCCAAGGATCAAGAAGGCTATATATGGATGAGCTTGTGAGATTTTATATAACCCTTTGCCATTTATGTCAAAGTGGGAGAGAGAAAAGAAAATGGGAGCACTATAGTAAGAGGAGAACCATGGATAACCCTTTGCCATTGATGTTAAAGGGGGAGAATTGAAGACAGGGGGAACAAAGGAGGAGAACCACAGTAACAGGAAGTTCATCTACTAATTCATGAAGATTGCCATCAATTTCAAAGGGGGAGATTGTTAGAATAATTGTCATTGATGTTGAAGGAATTGTAATGGATATGAATGGAAATGTTAAATAGAATTGTTGCCAAAATAGAATGGAAGTGTTATCATAAGTGAATGGAATTATTGTTGTAAGTGAATGGAATTGTTGTTGGAAGTGAACAAAAATTTTGATAGAAATGTTAACGAAATTATCAACAAAAATGTCGATGAAAATTTCAATGGTCACATATTTTGGTGAAGAGGTGCCTCTTGGATGGGATGCATCTTTATAAAGATATATAATGGAAAAGAGATGTGGAAGTATTACAAGCATTTGATTTTATTGAAGATCATATAAGTGTGAGAGAGAATGGAATTGAGAAAATACATTATACAAATTTGAGCAAAGAAGAAGAGAAAAGCATAAAATGAAATGAAATATCTCTTAAGAAAAGAAGTGTGAAGGGTATATTTATTTTAATGAATAATATAATTTGTGAGTTATGAAAGAGAGGAGAGTATAAAGTATTTAATAAAATCAGTGAGAGATAAAGTGTAAGAGAAGAAAATCCATCATTTGATTGAAGAAGAAATCACAGACAGTGGCATTCTTGGTTTGGGGTTGGTGTCTCGTAGTCTAGGGGTTAGTGCTCCTGTGGGCTGATGCTCACAAATTAGTTGGGTTGGTGCGTGGTGGAGGGGATCAATGTCTCCAGTGGGTGGGTGCTCATAAATTAACCAATTTGGTGCTTGGTTTAGGGATTGGTGTCTCTAGTAGGTTAGTGCCTGCAAATATTGTAAAAGAGTTATATATATAAAAAAGCAATATTTTGTCATGATTTTATCTCAAAAGGGTTTCCACATAAATCATGTGTTCTCTTGTATTATTATTTTCTAGATTTTTAATGTCTATGGTTGTTGTGGATGATTAAATTTAAAATATTAAAGATTATCTTATATTGATTCACCCCCCTCTCAGTATAAGCCTATGCTTAACATAGGTGTCATAAAATACCAATGTTGATGGGATTTATAATGTCCATGAGTACGTTAACAATTAATTGAAGACCCTAAATTTAAATTCCATTTAACTATCATAAGGAAAATTTTCTTCTTGCTTGGAGAAGGCAACTGAAAAATTGCAATATCTTAATCTATCTATAACTATTCAACAAAAACTTTACAAAAAATGTGATGGAGTCATATTGATATCTATCTGCAAATTTTAGATAAATTTATTTAAGATATCTCTACTATCTATTTTATGTTTAGACTATGCGCATATCATATAAATTATAGATTAATACTTATAATTATTTGTTACAGATAAATTTACTTATTTATATAAAATATTAGTTTTATAAATTTATTATAGATATCTTAAATACATATATTTTAAAATGTTAAGATGTATCAATTTTAAGGCACCTATCTTGGATCTATCATATAGTTTTCCCTATTGGAGGGTTCCACATTGATTGATGGATCAATTACCTTTTTCAAAATTTTCCCATTGAATGGTAACATATGGTCTCAATCTAGGTGCACCATCGCATTGGGCTTTAAATAATCTTTCTGATAAATAAAAAGGTTCCGAACTCCATAGAATTCCCAAGATATCTCTATTTTTTATCACCTTCTCTAAGCCAAAATAAAAACTACCCTATGACAATAAAATTAAAATCAAATTTAAACTCTAACATTAATTTATAACATCCCATGGACATTACGATCTACTATCACCCCCAAATATTATTGTAAGTTGTGCTTATCAATGTATCTAACATATAATTTTTTATTTATTTAGTTGCTTGATATTTAATTTATTTTCATGTATAGTTTTAAGACTAGTGGAAAAGAACTAATGGATTCCAAACTACCAAAAAAAACTTGGTAGTTGATGTCCTTTTTGGATATAAAATACCAAATGTGAGAGCTACCAAAGTGATCAAATCCCAAAATGATGTAGTATCAAATATGTTTTTAGCCCCATATATCAAGTTTGCATTGTTTTGGTATGTGATATAGCTACCACATTTGGTATTTTATCTCAAAAAAGGACATTTACTACCAATTGTTTTTGGTAATCAGGTATCTAATTAGTCTTATTTCACTAATGTGTAATGTCTAGATAAAAATCAATCCCACAAAAAGTTATATAAAATGTACCTATATGCAAATAAATGCATGTACACATCCATGCACACAATCAATATATGTTGACTTTATGTGAAAGAAAATGTAAGATGCAAGACCAATGCAAAGTAGCTCAATACATTAATTGGATAAAAACTAATAAAAATGTCACTGTGTAATAATCATTAGTGTATAAATATACCCCCTCCCATAAATGAGCCATGAAATGAGTCCAAAACCATATACAACCTAAATAAGTTGCATTTTACCTAGTAAATCATACCATAAGAAGTGTGTGTAGAAATATGAATGTAAGAAAACTTCTTAATATAGGTACAGTAGGCATGATAGACATAGTATGACTAAGATAAAGACCAATAACTTTTTTATTTTGTCTTTTATGAATATTTTTGTATTTGGAAATTTTTCATTATTTTTTATATTTTAATAATGCATGCAAACAAGTTGTGTATAATGATATATCAATAGAGCATTAAATGTATGTATGACTATTGTGAATATATGTATATAAGAATGTATGTTCTATGTAAAGTATCAAAGTTAACAAATGTATGTGTTGGGCTGGGTAAATGGAGAAATAACAGGGAAATTATATTATGAATAAACTATTTGCAAAAATATGATATTTTTTTATTTTGGGTTAATAAATTACAAAGAGAGTAAAAGATTTATAAGCTTTTACGGGTTGTTATGGGATGTAACTAATTCTTTTGAACCAACCAAGACATAAAACAAAATAAACTAATAAACTTTGGGTCATAATTAATACAACAAACTCCCCCATGATCCAAAGGGTATAGAAGATGAAAGAACAAGAGCAATGACTTTGAAGTCATCAAATAAACTCTAAAGCAATTATAGTTGGTATATTGAACATACTAGTACTAACAAAAATTAATACCACTCCATATAGAAATTTGCCTTGTGAGTTATGGCATAAAATGTTGATGAACATAATCAAGGCCTTCTCATCCCTTGTGATTATCATAACGTACTATAGTAGAACATGATCAAGGCCTATCCAACTATATCGATCCACATAAGGCTCCACCTAGAATTCCATCAAAGTGACCAACCCATATTCTGTATGACACATCTTTCTAATGCCCAACAGATGTTGATGACCTTTACTCAACACTACTAGTGCTAGCAACCCCTACCAACTCATACTATCATCGACAATTGATATAAGACTAACTAATGTAATGTCTTCTCCCCCTATCAGAAAAAAGGTGAGAAGCTATGAAATGAGAGATATAAAATAAAACTACCATTCTTTACTCCATGACATTAATATCAGATATAGAAAGCCAAAAATAGCACTCAAAACAAGAACACAAATCAAAAACTTTCCATTCAAACATTAAACCCAAACTCTGAGTAAATAGCTAACTGGAGAAGGGTAGTCATCCTCCAGCCTCCAATAGATCCTCCAACTTCTAGTGTGATGCTTTAGACTTTGTCAATAATAAGGATCTTAATGGACCTATAAAAGACATTATTATCACCAAGAGCACAAGCATGAGGTGACATTATGAAAAAAATCATTTTGAAGGTGTTGATTTTGCTTTAAAATATATTTTTATACATCAATTTTAATACTTTTATTGTAAAAATCATATAAGTACACTTCAAATTATAAAATTAACCATTTCAATGTGTCTAGAATGTCTAAAAACTTATAAATTGGTCACACAACTACCTTTACACAAAAAAATGACTAGTCAAAAAAATTATCGTAATAAAATGTTCACAATAACGAACACAACAAAATGAAAGCTTTTGGATATTTGAACTCTTGACCTCTCTTTTTGAGAGTGACTTACAAAATTGTTTTGACCAACCCCTATACAAACAATCTTGAAACATGCAGGGAAAAATTTTAAATTATTTTGTATTTTGTTGAATTTCTATAATAAAAAAATAAAGATGTGCATGTAAAAATTTGTTACCCAAAAAATTCATAGGAAAGTGAAAGTGTTGCACTTTACTTCCTCTCTGGTGGGACTCACAAGTATCAGATTGATATCAAATATCTGATGGTGTCATTTTTTATCTGGTGTACTTCCCTAAATATTGTTTCTCTTTCAAAACATTGGTTGAGAGTCAATTATGAAAGCGTAGCACAAAATAGCTTCAATAAAATCTATTTCGAGGTGAAGCTTGTAACTTCCATACAAAATTATGGATATATAATAGAATAATTTTATCAATAAATTTATTCATGTTGTATGATTTTTTTATGTTGGGGTGTCACTATACATAAGAAATGAACTCAAAAATTTCAACAAAAATAACAAACCAAAAAGGAACTATGATCTCCTTCAAACTCTATGTTTTACTCTAATGCCTCCATACTTATTTATTTCCAGCACACACACCATAAATATATATTTTCAGCCATCGTACTTATGTGCCATATCTGATAGTCTCAAACCCCATACATGTGCACCAAAAATTGATCTCTTGTGCCAGTTTTGTGCTTCATTATCTAACTTATTATGGTGTCATACAAATGTCCATTATTATTTTATTTTTATTTTTTTATAAGAGTGCCTTCAATTTTCCATGACTGCAACCGATCTCTTTGAATTTATTCTATCCTCCTAATCTTTGTCTACTTCAATCCTCTTTCTGTGGTCTGATACACTGTTGGCCCATGTAAATGGAGAAATAATAGGGAAATTACATTGTAAATAAACAATTTGAAAAAATATGATATTTTGTCAATTTCAAGTTAATATATTACAAAGATAGTAAAAACTTTATAAGATTTTTTTAGTGGTTACAGGATATAACCAATTCCCATGAACTAACCAAGACATAAAACAAAATAAATTAATAAACTTTGGATAATGATTAATCCAACAGTATGGATATAACAAACTAAGTGTCAAAATATGCATGTGATAATTAAATCAAACCTAGATCATGAATAAGAGGATTACTACAAATGATGATGTACAAATATGATGATTACTTCAAAAACTTAAGAGTTAAAAGTCCAAATATATCATATATAATGGGACTCTAAATATATGATAAAACTCTCAAGTAAATGACTAAGTGTACTAAAATTAAATGATAAAAAACAAGACAAGCAAAAGTATATTGCAATAAATGTCATAAGATGTATGCTTGAAACCCATACTATAACTTGTGGGGTATTAATCCATGTACTGAGATTGGCTAGTATCCCCCAAGATGTCTCATCATAAAATAAATCATTATCATTAAAATTTTGGTTGTATTATCATTGGTCATTAGTCTTTTAGTTTGTTGATTTTGAAGCATATTTAGGGCGTAAATTTGCAAATAACGCCCTTTCCTATAGAAATTTAATGAAAAAACATGTGTTTTTTCTTGGTCAATTAGTTATTTAATTTTGTTTCTTAAAGCAATGCATCTATTTGTTAAATGTTCTTTTTTCACATAATAATGAACAAAAGTATTTGTCTTTGTAAGATGTTGGTCTATGGTTTGAAAATTGATTGTGAATGTAAGACAATTTGATCAAGTTTTTGTCCATTATTACATTAAGTATAATGTATTAAATTTTTAAAAAGTACGTAGACTTGGTTGTGTGAATGAGTAAACATAGAGTTTTAGAATAGAAATCAACAACAATGTCAAATTTATACCCTAAATTCAAACATCACCTACCTTCACCTACCAATGAATCTCCTCCTTTGTTAATGTAGATTTTCTCACTTTGATTGTAGTTATTTAATGGGTTTCACACAAGCTTTTTGGCAGCATATCCCTATGATTAATGATAGATGATAGGATGGTATCAAGGTTTGTGGCTTATGGTTTGCTCACATGATGGTCATGATCTCCTTAGGCTAACCAAGCTTGTTGAAAATGAAGGAGAATGGCTGAATTTATAGATTCTAGATGGAGGAAATGGATGGTCAAGATTGTTTATAATTGGATGGATGAGATTAACTCAACATTTTCATTAATGGAGAATTTGAAGTATTTGAATTGATGAGGAATGGGTTTGATTGGAATTGCTTTTTGACTTGGGATTTGGTGATTTGATTTATTTGTTTTGTTTTATTTTTATTTGATTTTGAGTGCATGATTTTATTGTTAGGGATTAATTAACTAACTAATAGTGATTAATTATCTAATTAATCAGAGGGGTGATGTTAGTGCAATTACATGGGGTCGTGGTGTGAAATGTGGTAGTGTGATTAATTGATTAGGGTGATAGTGTGGTGTGGGTTAGATGTGTTGATAGCAGAGTATAACAATGGATTAATTATTGATTGCTTATATGATGGTGAATGAATGATGACACTAGGGTGGCAGAATTGGGGTATCCACAGTTACCCATTTTTGAAATGGTGTTATGACTAAAAGAAGCAACAACTTTTTAAATAATGTAGAAGAATAAAATCAGGGATATGAGGATGCCCCTAGCAACATGAATTCAAGTGATGATTTAGTTAGAGGTGATGCCTCGTCGAGAGGGTAGGTGGGGATGAAATATATGGATGGGCTCTTGAAATGATAAGAAGGGTTTAATAAGGATATAAAAATTAAAATGGAGTGGTGAGGATTAATAAATAAGAAGGGGGGTAAATGGAAATCATTTTCACCCTAGCCTCTTAAAAAAATTGTGCTCTAATCTACTAGAGACTTAGTGCAAAAAATAAACCATATTCCCACACACAAGCACCAAAGTGAGTGAAAGAGGAAGCATCAAAAACCAAAGGGGAGTGGAAGACCAGCAAGTGATGTTTTGGTTTTGTGATCTTAAGAATCTTAGTGCATTAATGAAGGGAAAACTCATGTGAAATGTAAACACTATGAGGAAAACTCTTCCTATGGCATTTACGTAGTTGCAAAAAACATTTTTGTTAAGGCTTGTAGAATATATGCCATTATAAGTTAAATTAGTATTTTTGTAAAATTAGTGTCATCTATTGCAAATGGGTTTCATCTATGTTAAAATTCATGTTGTTTATGCCATTATATAAAGGTCGTAGCATTTATGCAAACATCATGATGTTTATGTATGATTGGTGTTTAAGTTTTTTATTAGTGTTATCATGAAAAGGATGATAAAAATAACTAAGTGTGTCAGGTATTTGATGATTGTAAAAGCGTTTGCTATTAATTGTTACACACGAGTGGCAATCAACATGATACATCTCAATTTCTTGCTAAGCAAACTTACTTGATTATTCATGAATTTTATATAGTCGGTAATTTGATTTAGTTATTATTTAACTAAGATATGAGTTATATGTTGATATAAGATAGTATAATATTTCTTTGGTTCTATGATTACATTTTTATGAGTTAGCTATAATGTATATTCATTACATTATGATCATGTTGACTTTTTATTTTAGCATTATTTTATGATATACATGTTGTGATGTTATGGATTAACTACATGTTTGTTTTGAGTTGGACGTATGAGAGATTCATCTCTCAGATCATGATGGAGGGAGAGAATCATTAGAGAGGGTGATGTAGATGGAGATATTGGGAGATGATAGAGAAATGACTGAAACCCTGCATGCACCACATTAACTAGTATATATTAGATGCATAGTTTGAATTGTTAGCATTATTGCATTTTAATGATGTTGTATTTAGATAATAGTTTATGCATGATTATTTGTGTGTGCTAACTCAAATTTATGTTTAAATGAATTAATCTTGCATGATTTCATTATGGACATTAAACATAGATTTAATGTAGCATGTTATTATGTGTTATTTACTAGTTTTGATTACAAGAATATTAATGACTTATCTATATTAAGTCATATTAATATTAAGTAGTAAATATATTATAATAAATGTATAAATAAGGAAAAAGTAGAAAAAATTTAAAAAAATAGATAAAATAATTGGATTGATTTTTATAATTAATAAGGTAATATTAGAAAACACATATTTATATATTTTTTTAAAGAATAAAACAAAAAGAAATCTACTTTAAAAAGAAAAGACGGAATTTTCAATAAAATAAAGAGAAGCGCACCTCTCATAAGGGAGGAAAAAATATTAAAATAAAAAAAGAACAAGGAGAATATATCCTAGGAAAGAAAGTTAGGCGTAGCATAAGAGAAGAAGGCAGTATAGAGGAGAAGTGAGTGTGAAGTGTGGAAGGGAAAAGAAGACAAGAAAGCTTGAACAGTAGAGCATTTTTTTGGGTAGGTAATGTAATTAATTTTTGTGTGTTCATGTTGAATGTTGTACAAACTTGGTAATATTACAGGGAACTAGGATATAGAGAGATTCTACTAGGTTATATAAAACTATTATATAGAATGATTTGTATATATAAAAACTATATATATTGGACCTGGCATATTACACACAATAAAATGTATAAGTAGATATACATTGAAGATGTCTAAATATTTTATTTTGTTAGGTGATCTATAGATATAGGTTATAGATAGTGCAAAACTATATATGAATCAATAACATGTCATATAAAAGAAAGGATGAGAAGGTGCAACATAGGAAATATACAAAAAATTTATAGATATAAATCAAATTGCCTTATTACACAGACTGCCAAAAGCATAGATTAGTTATACTTCTCGATACCACATTAATCATTATATATTGCATATACCATGAATATATATTGCATAGTACCATTATATCAGGATTTTAGTATGATTAATGGTGATTTATATATTGAAATATAATGATTAAGGTGATTTAAACTTTATACATGAGCAAATCAACTTTATACTTCTTGACATAAGCATATCCATAAATTTTATTCATATATCGATGTGTAATAAATATCACATGTTACACTCAAATGACCATTATATTATATAATAACTGTATATCAAATGAGGTTATAATAATAATGATGATTGGTAGTATAAAGTTATATAATGATTCTTTGACTTATATTTATTTATACAAATATTGCATTATAAGCTATACAGATCTGTACTAAATTTTGAGAACTATAACTGTGAACTTGATTTCATATCGTATAAATGTACATAACATATACAAATATTGCATATAACATTGAATTACTACCATTTATTTACATTGATTGGTAGTATTTTATATGGATCACTACAGTTATAATAATTCAGTTCCATTTTTGTGTATATAATAATGTTATAAAAATTCTAAGAAATAATGTGAGACTAATCATAACATAATATAGTATACACTTTTACTTACATATAGACCATTATTGTCAAATCGTAGATGTGTATTTATGATTATCATTTCAAAACCATAGATCGCTATGTTATTGTATTGGTATCTTAGATTTAATGATATAATATCTACCATAGATCTTATGTTAATTCCATTTTGAGTTAATAGAAAACCACGTTGATCATTATACATTATATCAGGTGAATGATATAATTTGTGGTATATTAATATGTAATATTAGCAAAAATATATATATGTAGTATAATATCTGGGACATATACATTAAACGAATATATTGGTGGAATATAAGATAATGATATTATTCATCTCTGAAACAAATAAGTTGTGTATTTCCTTTTGTGTCTATAGCATTGTTTGATGTTAGATATTAATTTAATCTTAGTTCAATTTTATTCAGATGATACCTTAGCTAATTAAGATATGTGGTATCTAAGAGCTATGTGTTGAATCTCTCTTTTATGTTTCGAATGTGTGTGTGTGTGTGTGTGTAGCATTGAATATTCTAGAATATTTCTTTTTTGTGATATTCGTTACATGTGGTACCTACATATATATTTGTATATATAGTGATATCTTTGTCATATTAAACATGTTTGGAGTCTTTAAGTGTGTGTCAGTGTTATTTACAACAAGTTAACAAAATCAAACTTATAATAAAATACATAAGATAATATACATAGATGGCTATAAGGAACTGTATGAGTGTTATAATTATTGACAATCTGATATGGGTATAAATACTTTGTTGCCTATGATAATTTGTTCGTTAATATTTTAGGAGTATTAATATTTATAATAAATCGTCAATGTATTTTTTAAATAGAAAAGTTCTAACGATTAAGTTATTGATCAGAGTTCTAATCACTGTTGAACTTTATAAACCATATTTATATATTGGTAAGTAATTTTATGTAAAATATAGTATGAATATAGTTAATATATATGAGGGTATTCATATAGAAAATATATTTCTACATGGACTTGGGTATTTATATAATATATCACATATATAGGTGTATTAGGTCATATTCCTATACCCATAACTAAATGGATGGTTAAACTAGGTCAATGGGTCTCATGGGTCTTAAAGCTATAAACCAAATGAATATAACCTCCTAGAAGTATAATAACTATTTGATTGAAAGATTATGTTCATACGAGACATAACTTGGTTACCTGATTCTCTAAAAATATTATGGTTGTTAGTACTTATATATACAGTAATGAAAATTAGTAAGCAGTACATATTATGAGTAAATTGATATGTACAAATGTTTAGACATATATATCATATATTAGTATATCATGATATATGCTTACAAATTACAGTAATATTTAGTTTAAATATAGGATATACTTGATTGATATAAATTGTACTTGTTTATTATTTAAGATTATGAGATATTTGATTCTTGAAATCATAAGACTGGTTATTCGTAATTGTGTATTTATGTTCATGAATAATGAACTATGATATTATGAGATGTCATAGAGTGTATTATGTTTAAAAACTATTGTCTGAATGTATGTTATACCTTGTTGGTACAAATTATAATTATTATGTCTAGATTTATTCATATGTTTGATGGACTAAATGTATGTGATTTGATTATTGTTATGTTTAGCATATTTTATGACAGTTAGTAGAAAGTATTATATTGTGTCTGCTTTAAAATATTAGAAAATGCAACCTAATATATATTATATACCTGGTTGGTATAATCTACACTTTTTTACTTATTTATTATATAATAGATGATTTTGTAGAGATTCATTCACATGTTTGATGGACTAAATGTATGCATTTGATTATTCTTATGTTTAACATGTTTTGTGATTGCTAGTTAGACTTAATCTATATAAATCTATCGGTTATATATATGTTAATTAAATCTTGCATTGTTGGTATTAAGTAGTGAGATGAACTTCACTAGCTTACTAGCATCATAATGTCAAATGGAGGTGATCCGATCAAGAGGTGTGTAAAAAATTGACTGATCATAGAGATCAATAATTATTAAAAAACTTGGACCAAGTAATTTTAGTAAGACATTATCATTTCATGTGTATGATTTACATGTTTGTATGATATCTTGTTAGAATAAATTTCTTTATGATACACCGCATTTTTTTTTTTAAATCATACATCACACGGGTACTAGTTTGTCTTTCTGGATTCCTACACCATCACTATCTACTTATCTATGAAGGAACGGTCATTTCCTAAAGGTGAATTGTTCAGGAGATCAATGGTCCATGGTTGGTGTGAAAAAAAACTCAGATGATGCTTTCTCTCCTTACAACATTACTTATTTGAAGATGACACTTGAAATTTCTAGAGATACTGGAGTTCAAAAAATTATTTTCTGTGGAGCTTTGTATCATGTATCATGTACATTGTATTGTATTTATTTTTAATGATACACTTATCTAATGAGATGTAATTATTTACTTATTTGTACTTTGGAAACAATGGTTGTATCATTGTACCAGCCATGGCTAGGTATTTGTAATTACTTTTCATATTTGGTTATGATGTGTTTCTTATATTGATAGTGATCAATGAATGTTAGATATCACATGCTTATTTATAGTTAATATACTTAGAGTGTTATATGTGGAACACAAATTATATTCTCATGGTAAAATCTAATGAAATAATATGTTGATGAAATTAAAAAAATTATCATGTTTTACTAAGTTAAATTCAGTGAGGTTGTTACATGTGGTATCACAGTTGTGGCTCTAACTCTAGGACCTAATGAGTCCATTAGCATTTTGTATCTTTATGTATACCAAAAAGGATAATGGTGAAATATAGAGTGTTCAAGGAGGGTCTTTCAAAGGTTAAATACAGTAACCCTCCATTTTATTCTAATCAATTTATTGTTAAACAAGCAACAAAATTAGATCAGATTCTCACAGCCATGAATGAAACTAAGAGACCAAATTTTAGTCTTAGAATAGAAAGTTCATGGCTATGAAGAGAAAGAAAACCAAGATAAACCTAAATATCATTATTCTAAATAATAAAACCCTTAAAATGCAAGAGCACAAGTAGTATTGTAATGGTTAAGTGAAGTGTATTTTGGACTTATAGTGCCTCAGTGTAGAATCATGTTATACCGTGATTGGAGTTGTGAGATCTAGTAAATCCTCTTGTATGGCTTGGTGACTATTGTAGATAATAGAAATGAAATGTTGTGTGAAACATTGAGTGTGTACCCTTAGGGTCACTCGTACCCTCTTAGATTTGTTAAAGGGTTAATTTATCGAGTGTCTCAATGGTGTTAGTTGTATACAATGTTTGCATAGGTGAGTGTACAGCATAGTTCATGAGTCATGAACAAGAGATTCTTAAAATATTTTGATCACTTAGATAGGACACCTCGAGAGTGATTACATATTTACTGGTAAATCTAGTCACCTCCATCACTTGTGTTTTGTATTGTGAGTGTTTAAAAATCATGGGATGCTCTCACTTAAGATTATAGCATCTTAGATAGAGTGTTGTGTCAGACCGTTTATAGATTGGTACCACTTAGTACGGTGGAAATTCCCTTTGTAGTGGAGTGTAGTTATCTTTGTTGAGGATTCCAATGTGTTAAGAATTGGCTCATGAGTTGGCACCCCATATGTTTATGTGGATTGATGAGAGGTGTCATCTCACATAGTTAGCATAGAAGAGGTGATTTGTTACTCTCTCACCCTCCTTTGACATTATTACTATAAGACACTATGTGGATTCATATTTTCATAATGTTGATTAAGTGTTCCTTTAATCAAAAACTTGTTTCTATAATGTTGTTTTGATAATATTCCTTGGATTTTTTAGAATAGTGTCTTCTACTTCTTGTTGATAGAGAATTTATGGGAATGGAATGGATTGATATATCTAGGTGGTTAATATTTTTCCTCCTATTTTTGGAAATAGGTTGTGATACCACTCTTACAAGTTGGGTAAATTTGTAGTGATTTTGGCAACTTGAGTTGCAATGTTTTCTTATACCAGATAAGGGTATATAAGAGTTTTGTTGATGAGACGTTAGTTTACTACTTGTGGCTTTTTAGAGTCACACTTTCCAATGTTACTTTATTTACACTTATGAACTTTGACTACGTGGAGTGGCGAACCTTGAATTTCTATTAGTTCTAAATTAGGATTTATAAGTTGATTATAATCATTATGATGTGATCTTGATTAGATTGGTATTATTCTTATCTTGCTTAAAAACATGTTGCTTTGATGAGACATTTATGTACCTTTTATCTAGAGTGAGTATGAAGTAGGATGTACAGAACATCTTGTTAGTCTAAGGCGTTGAGATAGCTTATAACTTGTGTAACTAGTCAAGCAAGTGGAGAGGCATTGTCTCGCTTGTTCCTTTTGTAAGTTTTTAAGGATGGTGTGATCATTGGCCTTTATTTTTTATGACAATATCATTTTCTCTTAACTATGAACATAACAGAATAGGTGAAGTGGTGAAATTTGATATTAGTTATGTTTAGCTAATGGTAACTTAATACAATTATGGAATGTTTATATGATTTTTTTTCCTGTAATATATGTTTGTACATTTTAAATTATTTAACATATATCATTTCTTTCTATGATATGTTAGTATGGATTTGTGATTCATTTAGCCTTGTGTACATTTTGGAGATCATAAGGTCGTGGAGATCTAAGGGATGAGTGGTGAATTAGGAATGTGAGTATTAAGAAATGGGAGTGGACCCTAGTTAGTCTCACATTTACTCAATAGTTATTGAGTTTGGATCTGACAAGGGGATTTTATCAAATATAGGATTTGACAAGTAGGACTTGTCAAATTCAGTCGTATAGTCTACATATGTATACTATGGAATATTTATTCCTTAATTTTATATACATTGGAAATGTAGTATTTTTAGTTTCTATTAATCATCATACTTGTCAGGAACTAAGTGGAGTAGTGGTAGTATTGACATGTTATATTTATTAGGAGCTATGCAGAGTAGCGATGGTATTAACTTATACACATCATTCTTGCCTAGTTTCCTAAACACTTCTCTAAAATGAGAAAAACACTCTCTAAAATAGAGAGATGTGCAAAGGGACTAGGAGGCTTTATAAGACTCTCCCTTGCCATTTATTTTTAGATTTTATGATGATTTCATGTGTTTTTGGTTGAAACCTAAATTTAGGAAGTCAATAAAACATTCACCAAGATATGTGAGACCCTTCAATGTATTAGAAGTGGTTAGTCTTATAGCATATAGGCTTGTCTTGCTCATTTCAAACCCTAAGGTGGTCATGGTAGAACCAATAAAAATAATTGGCACTCACAAACTTTGTTTACATAATAAGGAGATGTCATAGTGCAAGGTCTTGTAGGATCAATACTCTAAAGATAGTGCTACTTGGGGGACTATAATGAGTTCTATAGGTAATTTTTTTATATATTTGTTTAAATTAATACTTCATACTATGTTATTTTTTTGTTGAATAATGTTTTTAATTCAAAACTTATATTTGAAAAAAGAGTCATCTAAGACGATAACTAGCTTTACGGGGGAAGGATGTTACATCTTGATTCTTCGTTAAACAAACTTACTTGATTATATGTGGATTTTCTATAATTATTAATTTGATTTGGTTATTATTTAACTAAACTATGAGTTATATGTTGTTATGGGATAGTTGAATATTACTTTAGTTCTATGATTTTATTGTTATGAGTTAACTGTAATGTATATTATTTATATTGTGATCATGTTGACTTGTTATTTCAACATTATTTTATGATATACATGCCATGATATTATGGACTAACTACCTACTTGTCATGAGTTAGACGTAGGAGATATTCATCTCTAAGAACATGACAGAGAGAGAGCATCATTGGAGAGGGTGACATAGATGAAGATATTGGAGGATGACAGAGAAATGGCTAAAACTTGACATACACCACATTAGCCAATATATATTAAATGCATGGTTTGAATTGTTAGCATTAATGCATTTTAATACTGTTACATTTGGATAATGGTTTATACATTATTAGTTGTGTATGTTAGCTCAAATTTATGATTAAAAGAAATAATATTATGTTATTTTATTATGGACATTAAACATAGATTTAATGCAGAATACTATTATGTTTTATTTACTAGTTTTGATTAAAATAATATTAATAACTTATCTATATTAAGTCATTAATATTAAGTAGTAAATATATTATAATAAATGTATAAATAAGGAAAAACGTAAATAAATAATAAAATAGATAAAATAATTGGATTGATTTTTATAATTAAAAATAAGGCATTAATTAGAAAACACATATTTATATTTTTTTTAAAGAGTAAAGCAAAAAAAAATCTGCTTTAAAAGTAAAATAATGGCTTTTCAATAAAAGAAAGAAAAGTGCACCTCTCATAAAGGAGAAAAAACAATAAAAATAATAATAAGGAGAATATATCCTGGCAAAGAACGTGAGGCGCAGCATAAGAGAAGAAAACAGTACAAAGGAGAAGCGAGTGTGAAGCATGAAAGGGAAGAGAAGACAAAGAAACTTGAACAACATAGCAGTTTTTCAAGTAAATAAAGTAATTAATTTTTGTGTGTTCATGTTGACTATTGTAAAACCCTGGTAATATTACATCAAAATAGGATATAGAGCAATCCTACTAGGTTATACAAAACTATTATATGGAACAATTTGTATATACAAAAACTATATATACTGAATTAGGCATATAACACATAGTAAACTGTATAAGTAGATATACATCGAAGATATTTGAATATTTCTTTTTGTTAGAAGATCTATAGATATAGGTTATAGATAGTAAAAAACTATATAATGAATCAATGACATGTCATAGAAAAGAAAGGATGAGAAGGGGTAGCATAGAAAACATACAAAAAAATTCCTTATATAAATAAAATCACCTTATTACATAGGTTGCCAAAAGTATAAATGAATTATACTCCAAGATATCATATTAATCATTATATATTGCATATACCAAAAATATATATTGCATGGTACCATTATACCCATAATTTAATATGATTAACGGTACTTTATATATTGTAATATAATGATTAAGGCAATTTAAACTTTATACATGAGCAAATCACCTTTATACTTCCTGACATAACCATATCCATAAATTTTATTCATATATCATTGTGTAATAACACATATTACACTCAAATGACCATTATATTATATAAGAAATACATATCAAATGAGGTTATAATAATAATGATTGGTAGTATAGAGTTATATGATGATTCTTTGACTTATATTTATTTATATAGATATCGTATTATAATTTTATATAGATCTGTACTGAATTCTTAGAAATATAACTGTGAGTTTGATTCCATATCATATAAATGTACATAACATATACAGATATCGCATATAACATTGAATTACTACCATTTATGTACATTGATTGGTAGTATTTTATATGGATCATTATAGTTATAATAATTCAGTTGCATATCTGTGTATATAATAATGTTATAATAAATTTTAGAAATAATGTGAGACTAATCGTAACATAATATAACATACGCTCTTACTTACATATAGACTATTATCATCAAACTGTAGATTTGTATTTATGACTGTCATTGCCAAACTGTAGATCGTTATGTTATTGTATTGATATCTTAAAGTTAATGATATAATATATGTCGTAGCTTTGATGCTAATTTCATTTAGAGTTAATAGGAAACCACGTTGATCATTATACATTATATCAAACAAATGATATAATTTATGGTGTCTTAATATGTAATATTAGCAAAAATATCTACATGTGGTATAATATATGGGGCATATATAGTGAACTAATATATTGGTGGAAACTAATATATTCAAAACAAATAAGTTGTATGTATTTTCTTTTATGCCTATAGCGTTATTTGGCATTAGATATTAATATGGTCCTTAGTTCAGTTTTATTCATATGATACCTCGATTAATTAAGATATGTGGTATCTAAGAGCTATGCGTTGAATCTCTCTTTTTTGTTCCAAATATATGTATATATGTATGTATGTATACAACATGAATATTTTGGAATATTTTTTTTTGTAACATTCATTACATGTGGTACCTATATAAAAATTTGCATATATAGATATAACTTTGTCATATCCAACGTGTTTAGAGTCTTTAAGTGTGTGTAAGTGTGATTTACAACAAGTTGATAGAATCAAATTTATAACAAAATACATAAGATAATATGCATAGATGGCTATAAGAAAATGTGTGAGTGTTTGACTGTTATAATTAATGGCAATCTGATATGCATATAAATACATTATTGCCTATGATCTGATATGGGTATAAATACTTCGTTGCCTATGATAATATATTCATTAATATTCTAGGAGTATTAATATCTATAAGAGATCATCAATGTATTTTCTGAATAGGAAAGTTCTAACGATTAAGTCATAAATTGAAGTTCTAATGATTGTTGAACTTTATAAATCATATTTATATATTGATAAGTAATTTTATGTAAAACATCATATGAATACAATTAATATATATGAGGGTATTCATATAAAAATATATTTGTACATGGACTTGGGTATTCATATAAGATATCACATATATAGGTGTATTGGGTCATATGCTTATACGCATAACTAAATGAATGGTTAAACTAGGTCAAAGGGTTCTGTGGATCTTAAAACTATAAACTATATGAATACAGCTTCATAGAAATGTAATAATATTTGATTGAAATATTATATTCATATGAGACATAACTTGATTACCTAATTCTTTGAAAACATTATGGTTGTTAGTACATATACATACAATAATGAAAACTGGTAAGTGGTACATATTATGAGTAAATTGATACGTACAAGTGTTTAAATGTATATAGCATATATTAGTGCATTGTGATGTGTGCCTATAGTTTATAGTAGTATGTAGTTTAAACATAGGATATATTCGATTGGTATAAACAGTATTTGTATATTATTTAAGATTATAGGACATTTGATTTTTGAAATTGTAAGAGTGTTTGTTCGTAGTTGTGTAGTTGTATTCATAAACAATGAACTATGATATTATGAGATGTCATAGAGTGTATTATGTTTGAAAACTATAGTCTAAATATATGTTATATTCAGGTGGTACAAACTTTAATTGTTATGTCTAAATTCATTCATACGTTTGACAGACTAAATGTATGTGGTTTGGTTATTGCTATGTTTGACATGTTTTATGATAGTTAGTATAAAGTACTATATTGTGTTTGCTTTTAGAAATTAAAATATGTAGCCTAATATATATTATATACTCGGTTGGTATAATTTTCACTTAATTGTTTATTAATTACATAATAAATGATATTGTAGAGATTCATTCATATGTTTGACGGACTAAACATATGCATTTGTTTATTCCTATGCTTAGCATGTTTTGTGATTGCTAGTAAAATGTAATCTTTAAGAATCTATTGGTTATATATTTTAGAAAAATCTTGCATTGTTGGTACTGAGTAAGTAGTGAGACAGACTTCACTAGCTTACAAGCATCATAATGCCAGATGAAAGTGATCCGATCAAATGGTGTGTAAGAAATTGACTAATCCTAAATATCAATAACTATTAAAAATTTTAGGCCAAGTAATGTTAGGGAGACATTGTCATTTTATGTGTATGATTTACATGTTTATGCAATATCTTTTTAGAACGGATTTCTTTATGATACACCACATTTTTTTTAATAAATCATACAACACACAGATACTAGCTTGTCTCTCTAGATTTTTGCACCATCATTATATACTCATCCGTGAAAGAAAAGACATTCCTTGATGGAGAATTATGGGGGGGATCGATGGTCCATGGTTAATGTGAAAAAGCGATCGGATGATTTTCTCCCTCCCCACAGTAGTACTTATTTGGAAACGACACTTGAGATTGTCAGAGATACTAGAGTTCGAGAACTCATACTCCGTGGAGCTTTGTATCTTGAATCTTGTACATTGTATTGTATTTATTTTTATTGAGACATTAATTTGATGAGATGTAATTATTTACTTATTTGTACTTTGACAGCAGTGGCTATATCGTTGTACCAACCATGGCTAAGTATTTGTAATTACTTTTCATATTTAGTTATGATGTGTTTCTTATGTTGATAGTGATAAGTAATAGATGTCACATGCTTATTTATAGTTAATATACTTAGAGTGTTATATTCGGATCACTAATTAGATTTTCATGGTGAAATTTAAAGAAGGAATGCATTGATTAAATTTTTAAAAAAAATTATCATGTTTTAGTAAGTTAAACCCAGTGGGGTTGTTACACAACAATGTTCAGACTTGTGAGACAACTTAACATAGATGAGTATGGTTTGTTGGAGGTGGTGGGTTTATATTATGTGGCTAGGATGCTATAGATTCAGGCTAACAAAGCTCTACTGACTGCATTGGCAGAGAGAGCACTCGAATATGAGCACTTTTCATCTGTCGATTAGGGAGATAACGGTGACAGTGGAGGATGTGTGGAGGATCTTATGAATCTAGATACAAGGGGTTATGGTATATTGGAGAGACACGATGTAATAAGGGTCAATGAAGAGAGTGGTAGACAGAGAGTACATTCTATTGTGACGGTTGGGCATAGACTTGGATGTATGTTTGGGTTGGGGGTTGATGGAATGATTATCCCTAATTTTGATGGCTCTTGTCAACAACATACTACTACCTGACAAGATTAAGCAATAATTTCAAGTGTGTTTCATGGATTTCATAGCAGACATGATGGAAGAGGCTACAATTTTTGCATGTGGTCTATGTGTACTAGGGCAAATGTATAGAGATTTACACATGGTTGCTTATAAGGTTGGTATGAGCATTGGGGCATCGACTCTATTACAGATATGGGTGTGGAGTACATAGCTCCAGAGCGCCCAATGGGGACATGTCGATAGAGAGATAGAGATGAACCTATAGTTTACAGTTGGGAAATCATCACTGGCAATCAACGGCAACATTTGGGGGACCTAAGATATTACAAGAAGCTCATGGATGAACTGAGGCTAGAGGATATCACATGGAGACTATATAGAGAGAAAATTTACAATGGTTGGAAGATTTGTATTACTTGGGCTATGCTCAAACTACATGTTACATCATCAACAAGCAGGTCTACATCATAGTCGTATCGGCCTGGGAGAGTATAGAGAAAACTTGGGATGTAATAGGTTATTTTAATAGGTCTGCATGTGTTTGTTTAAGCTCATAGGGAGATATAGTGGGGGCCCTTGATTGTTACAGGTGGTTGGCCATTGTTTCAGTTTGTAGATTGGGATGAGAGGAGGGATGTAGTAGACATAGGAGTAGAGGATGGATATGAGACTTATGGGCGCAGGGGAGCTCAGTAGGTTGATTGTACCTGAGCAGAGACAAAGGACCTTACAGGGCAATTTTAGGTAATTATGAAAGCATTACCGTAGAAGAAATGATGGTGAAGGGTCAAGAGGGAGAGTAGTGGGGAGTTAGGAAGAAATGGACAGGGAGGCAGTGATAGAGGTGGACTAAGGGTGAAAATAATGCGAGTGGATGGAGGTGGGTTTCCAATGTATAAAGTAAGAGGGGATACAGGTGTGTCTCTTGATCCGGTATAGGCAGGAAGGGATGGAGGAGATGGCATTGGAGCCAAAGTTGGGTCTTTTGTAGAAATGTGGTAGGTACTAGTGGAGATGGACAAGGAGGTGATGATAGAGGTGGACCGAGGGTAAAGATAGTGGGAGGGGATGGAGGTGGGTCTCTAGTGTAAATAACAAGAGAGGATGCAAGTGGTTCTCCAGTTCAAATAACATGAGGGGATGTAGGGGACTTTTGCCACATGAAGGGTATTTTGGATTTCATTGTTTGCAAGTACCTTATTCACTTGCTTGGTGTTGGAGGCTTCGATATGTGAGGGGAGATTGGGTGATAGGCCAATAGGTGGTATGTCATGTTTTTCAAATGTGAATTGTTCACTGAAGACAATTTTCCAACGAGTGTTTAGAATTGAGAGGTTGTTTTATAGTTTATATGAATGGTTTGGGTGTTTTGAACTTGTTTTCTCTGTGGAGAAGTTTGATCAAGCTTTGGAAAGGGATCTTTGTATATCCCCAGTTGTTGATTCTCAGAAGTGGATGCACTTCGTTCTTATGTAACCAACGTTCCTTGGAGTGGTGATGGTAAGACATAGTTGGCTTTTTGCGGCTTGGAGGCTTGATTGGTGTCAGATTGTCGATGGTTTGATTGTTGTGGCTCAAGGCCCTGATTGGTAGGATATTGATTGGGTGATTATTGATTGTGCAGTTGTTGATTGGGTTATTAATTGGGTCATGCTTGATTTTGAGATTGTTAATTGTTTAATTTTTGAAAAAGATGGATAAATTGTAGTTTTGACAGCTCAAGGGCCTGATTGGTATGAGGTGGTTGACGATTAGATGATTGATTGTGTTGATCATTGGACTTTTGATTGGATTGGTCTTTCGATATAGGTATGTAAAAATGTAATTTTCATTACTCAGGGGCCTAATTGGTATGGGATTTTTGATGGTTTGATTGCATATTGTTAGCCTTTTGGTTGGATTTTTTTGATAAGGGTAGGATAAAGTGGGGTTTGCACGACTCAGGGGCTTGATGAGTATTGAATTTTTTATAAGATTGATTGTTGTGAGACTGATTAGGTGTTGAAGGTCTTGATGTCAAGGGACTGATATAGGATGCTAGGTCTTCCCCATGTTGGCTAAGATGTTGGAGTTGATCAAAGATGAGTTGATTTTGGAATTGGGGTGCTATATTTGGTTCCCTTTTGCAGAAATGGGGGATATTGTGATTGAGATTGTAACTAGTGGATGGGAAATTTTCTTGACTTTGGCTAGTGGGATAGATTGGGATCCAATAAAAAAAGGTTTTCATTATTAAGATCTTAATTTAGTTGGTTATAATATCTCATTTTGAATGTCATTGGTTTGTTCAAGTTTGGTTTGAAACTGGTTTATCACAAAGAGGGAACAAACAATGACACGCAAAAAAAGTCTACACTAGTCAAATGGGATTGCAACTAGATAATGGCCCACAAATAATACCTTGAAGGTACATTATAGGTAATCTTAAATAATGTTGTGTTCCCAACACCACTATTCATTTGTGACTTAATGGCTTATATGTCGGGTTTTACTAGATTACTAGTGGAGTCCTCAATGTACCTTTCGGTACGTGAGGCCAAACTTTATGACGCAAGGGTGTTGTTTGGGGCAAGGGTATTGGTGGATAACCACCTCACCTCATGAAAATAGGATAAAACTAAATGTTTGCTTAGCCAATAATGACAGTTCCTCCTTGAATATTTATAGTCTATTGGAACACGAACTTTGGCTAGCACTTGGTGATGAAATATAAGTCATTAGACCCTAGAAAAGAAAAAAAGAAAAAGGTGCAGACTGTTTCTAATTTCCAAGATTGCCTTGTGGCACATGGAAAGAACACAAGGTTGACCTTGAGATAAATGACATGGACCGTTTATGATTTCCAAGGTCACCTTGTAGCACGAGGAAAAAAATACCCAGTTGTTGGTCAAACACACACAAGCAAAATTGAAAAAGACAATTCTTTGATTATGATTTAAATGATTAAATATATGGTTTGTTTGATATAAAAGTATTCTTCTAACAAACCGACACAACAAGCTTTAGTAGTTTGATTAGTTCAAGGCTTCGTCTCATGTGAGTAGCTACAAGTTATAAAGCCTTGAAACACACACGCCAATAATTAGTATGCAAACACCACTACACAGAATGCAGACACCGATGATCTGAACGCAGATATCGATAGACGAAACATAAACGCTAATAATCAGAGCGTAGATGCCAACAGACAGAATGCAAACGTTAATAATCATAATGTGGACATCGATAGATAGATCGCAAACATCGAAAGATAGAACATAGATGTCAAAGTTCAAGACGCAAATGCCAATAGACATAGCGCAAATGCCAAAAGACAATGTGGGCTCTAAATATAAAAAATAGCCAAAACCTACACAACATATGTAAATGCTACTGCACAAGATAAAAATTCTAGAATCGAACATATTGGCACGCAATATAGAAACACCACTTTGTCTGAAACATACACCATTCCCTAGAACGAAAACACTATAGTACAAGACGCAAATGTTAATACACAAAAAACGGAGTTAGAAACCTAAAAATGACAAATTCTACACAAATTTGTTGCTAATAAGATTCCAAAATGCAACCAACCAAGAAAAAACCTCCTAGCAAACAAGAAAAGCAAAAAACAATAGGGTAACTTCCACCAAGCGTGCCAAGAATGTGAATGAGTAAACCTAGAGCTTTGAAATAGAAAGCAACAACAATGTCAAATTCCTACCCTAAATTCAAGTTTCACCTCTGATCAAGTATAAAAGAGAAATAAATAATAAGTTTACCTTCACCTATCAATGAAGCTCCTCCTTTGTTGGTGTAGATTTGCTCACTTTGATTATAGTTGTTCAATGGATTCCATGAAAGAATTTTGGCAACATATCCCTATGATTGATGATGGATGCTAGGATGATATCAAGGCTTATGGTTTATGGCTTGCTCACACAATGAACATGATCTCCTTAAGTTATCAAAACTTGTTAAAAATGAAGGGGAAGCCCTGAATTTATAGATCCCAGATGGAGGAAATTGACGATCGAGATTACTTAGAATTGGATGGATGAGATTGACTCAACATTTTCATTAATAGAGAAGTTGAGGGAGTTAGAGGATTAATGAGGTTGGATGAGGAGGTTAAATTTGATTTGATGAGGAATGGGTTTGATTGGATTTGTTTCGACTTGGGATTCGATGATTTGATTTGAAATTTGGTGATTTGATTTGTTTATTTCCTTTTATTTTTATTTGATTTTGAGTGCATGTATTATTATGGACTAATCAACTAACTAATAATGATTAATTAGTTAATCAATCTTAAGGATGATGTTAATAGAATTAGATTAATTAATTAATTAATTGATTAGGATGATAGTGTGGTGCAAGTTATATACGTTGATGGTAGAGTTATAACTATGGATTAATTATCGGTTAATTAGATAACGATAAATGAATGATGGCATTAGGGTGGCAAAATTGGGGTGTCTACACATTGTGATGATGTTCATGTTTTGTGTTGTCGTTTTTTTCACTTAAGTTTTAGATAAAGTCTTAGTTGATTAATGAATATTAGATTTGATTTCGTAGTAATTGATAATTAGACCTTGGGTTTGATTAATTCTTCTTTCGCTAAATCAATGGCTTTATGTGTAAAACAAATAAATAGTTTGTAAGTTGTGTCAAGCAACTTGTCTTTTTTGATGTCATGAGACTATTAACAAAGCTATGTTATTTTTGAATATCACACTGTTGTTAATTTGTTCATTGGGATCATGTTTAAGATGTTGAATATTTTCAAATGTAATTTTAGATCAATTGTTGACAATGTATTGATCTAAATAGATTCTTTATAAATGTACCATTGCATCCAAAAAACTATGAGGCAAAGAATAAAACCAAGTTAAACCATCACTTACCAAAATTCTAGGAAACAACTTAAGCATCGTCAAATGACAGCTCTCACAATTGCCAATAAAAAATGCCATTGAATAAAAGCTGTCTGAAAATCACCATGACCATCAAATAATTTAAATTTTGAAATAATATAGTCATGAAAAAGACATGTCCAATAAATATGTGGATAAGGCTATTGGATTGTTGTTCATACTAGCCTTAAAGCTTTCTTGTTTCAAGGATAAAATACGCACTTATCTTTGCAAATTACCTATAATATGGAACAATGTGTTTGATGATCACCATGACCATCAAATATTTTAAACTTTGAATTAATAAAGCCATGTGAAAAAAGTATGTTCAATAAATCATAGTTGATAAGGCTATGAGTCATTGGATTGTTGTTCATGCTAGCCTAAAAGCTTTTTTGTTTCAAAGATAAAATATGCATTTATCTTTGTAAGTTGCCTACAGCATGCAACATAGTGACTATCTCATTTAATTATGGTTGCACTCTTGATAGTTTCATTCAAAGGTTGAATCTCAATATCGATGTGGAAGTAGGTACATTAGTTTGCATAAGAATAGAATTCAAACACTTGTCACAAAGCTTAGAAGAGGTAAAAACACAAATATAAATCTTATGAATGTTTACATGACAAACATTTGTATTCATCACCTCTTTAAATCTCTCAACATCCTTTACATAAAATGCTAGTTAAATTAATTTAAAATTAAAAATTAATATATAAAAATAATAATAATAAAATTAATTGTTACACATTTTCTCCAACGCATCCAGTTGCACCCAACCACATGGGTGAATATTTAATTTAGTACAATAATGTTGTCCATTTTTTTTAAAAGTGAGTGTCATAAGAAAAGCCATCAAATTTAAAGTTGGAATTGATAGTGGACACACTCACTACTTTACCAACAATACCATTGTAGAATGCCTTTCTATGCAATAAATTTAAAATTTATAGTAACTTTTTATTTGAAATATTTAAAAATGCTTTTGTCAATGTTTTTATCCTTTGAAAATGTGAGAATTTGCATTGCACACCATGATAACAGTCGAGCAATGAACACAATATATGAGCCCTATCTACAATTGTAATGTGAAAATGAATGTAACCAACAAAGAATGAATATTCAAAAGAGTCGTATGTTTACCCAAATTCTAATTTCACTCAAAATATTTTTAAACTACTTACATTTAAATAGATCTAAAACATGCATCCATATAAGCATAAATCTCAGTTCTATAGTTTGACTGTGCATTCAAAATTCTGATCCTAAACACCCTTGGGCAGACATAAACAACCTTGTTCATCCTACATAGACCCACCTTTGTAAAAATTGCATTTACCAAGATTTTCCTCTTTGACCTAACTTGACACTCCAAAAAACATAGAATTATGAAATCAAACAACCACTAAAACAACGTTGCAAACTACGTATTCCACACACTAGAACTTCTTCTTTGACCTAGCGTGACACCCCAAAATAAATTGAGTTATGAAATCCAATAACCACTAAAACAACATTGCAAACTACGTATTCCACACTCAAAACATCCTCTTTGACCTAGCTTGACACTCCAAAATAAATAGAGTTATGAAATCAAGCAACCACTAAAACAACATTGCAAACTACTGTGTTCCACAAACTCAGAATTAGATCTACTCACAATTTGAGTGATAGTTTTGAACCTCCTTTTTCCTAAAAATGTTTAATACAACTATATACAAACTAAAACCCTTCTTGGGGCAAGAAACAATAACTGAAACTCAACTTGCAGTAAGTGGAATGATACTTGATCCTAGGAATTTAGATTTTGATGCATCTTTTATATGTTCCTCTTCTCTTAAGAGGTTTAGAGAAGACCTTGTATTGTATATATAAATTGATCTAAAACAAGACACACACGTACAAAATGATCTAAGACAAGATGCAGACATTAAAAATTAAAAGAGACAACAATAAAGCCGCACAATCAACGACAACAAATAAAAAGACCCACAACGCTAAACAGTACAAACAAATGTAAGACACATCTAAACTAAAACACGGGTGTGACTTGAAGATGACAAGGACTCTAGTTTCAAGACAAAGTATGTTAACAAGTGATGTATAATCCAAAGATGCTCATAGAGACTTTAGAGTAAGTATTAAATGTGTTTTTTAAGCTCAAGGACTATAAAGAAGAACCCTGAGTAAAGCCAAAACAGACCAAGAAACATGCCAATATGTACAAGTTTGCCAAAAAATGATAAATTGAAAATAAAACACCAAGATACAAGGCATAAATACCCAAACAACCCTCCCAATTCAACCATGTGGCTCCTCTATGGAGAACACGAGCCTTCACCATACGTAAACTGTACTTACCATGTTAATTAGTTTTCCCCTCTATGTACTATTAAATACAACAGTAGCAAGTTGTATCATTTCTGAAGCATTGCAGCCAAGCAAGCTCATGCACACTAAATATGCAAATCTAAAAACCCGGTAGAAATAATGAATTGGAAATATCCATGCACAATATCTGCTACTAGCAGTCCTATCAGATCACTGAATAAAACAGGGTAACCAAATAATATTTTCATGTGGTAGCAAATCAGAAAGAAAGAGATCCATATTACATCACTCCATGATATGCAACAATGGAGGAAAATCAGAAAGAAATATATCCATTCTACAACACAGCTACAATATACATCTCAACAAAATAAACCATATAATTTACCATGCAATTTAAAAGAATGCCCGCAATCTCCAATATCAAAAACAGAAATGCACCAAAAATATCAACAAGACCACATTTTTACTACAACAATGAATTGATAAAACTCCATCTCATAACCAAATAGATTAACAGAATAGTTGTATGCCAGCAACCAAACACTCAAACAAACATCAAACTCAATAAATCGAGTTTACAACAGCAAATAAAATTTAGGCCTCCAAAAATATTGAGTGGATAAAAGACGCAAAGACTTAAAGAAACTAACTGATCCTTCAATATTTGACATTATAGTTGATACGAATTCCCATGCCAGCCACCCAACAGACCATGGTACATTTTAAATTTTTTTAAACATCATTGGAAGAAGTCTCAGCAACAAATACAAAAGTCCCAAAACATTGACAAATGAAAAATAAACCTTATAAATGGTGCTTTTAGGTAACTTTCTACAGCTACATGACTTTGTGCCATTTCATCTAATGATGGAAGCAAAGAACAACAGAAATTTATCCACCGGAACTCAAATGTCAAATTCAACAAAGAATAAAAAACCAAATGAACCTGACAAATGGTGTTATTTTTAGTTTATAATATTTTATCCAAGGATGGAAGAAAAGAACAGCAGAGATTCATCCTCTGAAACTCAGACATCAAATCCAACAAAGATTGAAAAATCAAAATGAACCTGACAAATGGTGTTATTTTTAATTTACGACAATTTATCCAATGATGGAAGCAAAGAAAAACAAGAGATTCATCCACTGGAACTCATATGTCAAATTCGGCAAAGATTGAAAACCCAAAATGAACCTGACAAATGGTATTATTTTCATCCAATGATAGATGGAAAGAACATCAGAAATTCATCCACTATAAATCAAATGAATGATAAAAGGAAAGTGCATCAGAAATTTATCCACTATAACTAAAATGTCAATTTCAACTGACCACATCCATGCATACCAACCGGCCAGGGCAATAAAATGTTCAAGCATGACTATTGCACAACTACCAATAGAAGCAAAGAACTGTCAAAACAAACAACTACAACTGAATGGCTCAATTTAAATGAGCCAAAAATTCATCCATTATAACTAAAATGTCAATTTCAACTGACCACAGTCATGTATTTCAACAGGCCAAGACAATTAAATGTTCAAGCATGAATATTGCACAACTACTAAAAGAAGCGAAGATCTGTCAAAATAAACAACTACAACTGAATGTCAATTTGAATGAGCCAGACATGCCAGTCTATAAACAGACCATTAATTTTCAGCATAAGAATCAACAACTGATAGAAGAACAGAACATCAATAACTCGTATAACACAATATCAATATATCAATGAACTGGCAACATCTATTAATAAATTAATAGTGAATTTTCAAAATTAAAATGCACACCAAATAATAGGCAACCAGCAACATCTATTAATAAATTAATAGTTAATTTTCACAATTAAAATGCACACCAAATAATAGGCAACAGGCAACATCTATTAATAAATTAATAATGAAATTTCAAAATTAAAATGCACACCAAATAATAGGCACAAAGAAAGTAATAAATTCAACTAGAACTCAGTAAGCCAGCCACATCCATGCATAAATTTATCACTGATGCTCAGCATGAAAATGCATGACAAATAAGAAAGCCCAGCCCAAAGCCCATACTACAGAAATATTGTTTTCATAATAAATATGAAAAAATATTAAACATAAAATATGATGCCTGAAGCGTATGTACCTCAAATCTGAGTTGAACATCCTACTTGCCTCAAAGCTATCTGGAATATCAAAAACTACTGATAGATATCCATCTAGCTATGTAAAAAAGAAACCTAACCTCTATCCAAGATTTAAAATATCATTGAAGTCTTTTTGAGAGTTAATACAGCTTATTCACTTCTTGCAAAAGAGGCCAGTTAATGCCTAGATCGTGACGCTGCACGACTAGCTTCCTCACGAGTTGATGGGAATAGTTCCACATACCTGCTGCCAATTGTCATTTTGTCTTTGCTCATGGCAGCCTTTGAATCATCTGTGCTAGAAAATTCCACAAAGGCTTCGCCTGTAGCTCTTCCATCAGAATTTGTTACTATATGGATATTTGATTCAGAGAGATCATAATTGCCAAAAAAATCAATGATATCCCTTTTTGTCACTGAGAAGGGAAGACCTCGAAGCTTCAAAATTCCAGTGTGTTCCATATGGTCCTTGTCAGATGATCCCTTTGAAAAACTAGAGGGAGGAGGAGCAGCAGCATCATCCGCCTTTGGCTCATTCACTTCATTTGCAATGGCATTGTAGTAATCCTGCTTCTTGCATCGGAAAACTTCAACGTACCGCCTACCCATGTTCTGTCTGTCCCTCTGAAGTGCAAAGTCAACTTGCATAGGAGCACCCAAAACAACATATGCCTCACCAGAGAACCGACCCTGCTTGTGCACTAGCAGCACATCCACAACATCCAATCCTGCAAAGAACTCAAACACATCGCTCTCACTGCAATTGAAAGGAAGACCGCGCAGACGAACCACAGGGAAAGCTCGTGGCTGACCAAGATAGGGCATTCCTGTGCCGTAAGAATAGGGTCCAAATGCACCAGGCCCCCCAGCAAAGTATGGATCGGGATCTATCATCCGTTGCCTCTTTGTGCTGACTTCGTACCCGTCGGACATACCCCCGCCTCCCAACATAGCCCTTCAGACATATACATCCCAAACATACAAAAACCCCCCACACTCAACCCGTCAATAACCAAACCCAAACCCACCCTACCAATTTCTACCCTATTCACCATCTCTAGTTCTTTAACATTAATTAGTTTTCCAACAACAAATACTTTCTAGAATAGCACAAATTAAACCCACGATACCCAAAAATAATAAGCATAAACAGATGTAAAATAATAAGGCAAACTCACTTTAAACCAAATTTGAACACCCATTTCAGTAATTTCTTCGCTAATACCACAACAGCCAGGGGACTCGATTTTTCAACAAAACAAAAAACACGGGTGATACGTGTGTAAAGCCTAGGGATTCAGTTCAAAATGCATGAGAATATTGTGGTTAGGACTTGACGTTTTTTAAGGCATAATTATCATGTTAACAGGACTTAGGATTAGGCTAGGGGTTAGAATTTGTAAACGCACAAATAATTGCATCGGTGCAGCTCGGAGTTTTTAATTAAAAACACAAGACAAGATGGAGTTCAAAATATCGCACAGAACCTTCTGCGAGTTTTTATCGACTAAAGATTTACTTCATAACTGTTCGATTTTCAAGCATACGAAACCCTACAATAGTTCCAGGATTAAAACCAATCTAGGATGTGTCAAGATATGAACATGTTGACAAGACCCTAATCAAGGTGCTAAAAACCCTAAGCGGGATGAAGATGGCCGCAAACTGGAACGAAAATATTTGTACAGTAAAGGCGACCTACCATTTAAGAGATTTGCACAAGATCTATTTATAAAAGAAAATATGAAGCGAATAAGAAAATGATAGAAAACCCGGGCTTACCCTCTGGAATACATGTTTGCATGCGCTGCCCGCCCACGCCCACGCCCTCGCCCTCGCCCACCACGAACAGAAGAAGAAGAAAAAGAATGAGAAGAAGAAGATGATTTGAGATTTCCCTTCCCCCGTGAATCGCCCGCCAGCCCAAAGATTCAAAACTTGTTCCGTAATCAGAAAAACCGAAGATTAGGGTTTTGTTTTTCGCCGAATTTAACACACTTATATGGTTGTTGCCGTGAAGCGCCTGAAAAGAGCAGAAACGGGATCCGAGTGTTGTCTAGTTTAATGTGGTCAGAGGAAACCAATTGCCCTAATCCCGGCTAACCCGACTCCGCTCTTTATAACCGCTTCTTTATGTGTCTGCTGTTCTCCGTATTTAAAACCGCATTACATTTGTTCCCGTATTTTATATATAGTCACATTGGAAGAGGGCCTAACTAGAGGGTATAACAATATTTTAGCATGTCGAAGGGGACAGCTCAAATATGAGTCTTAGATAATTTTGGTGGAAGAGATATCCCTGCTTTTTCAAGTTTTGTTTAAATGTATGATTTTGGTAGAAGATATTTCCCTGCTTCTTTGAGTTTTACTTAAATGTGACATTTCTCCTGAGCTTGGAGGTCTAGATCAAAAGCTCGCTCTAAAGAGACTGTGCTCAAAGGGATGCAGTTCTCTTTCAGTTGCAAAGTGCCATCTTCTCCCAAGTCTTCACCATGCATGGTTTTGACGTCCTTTTCATCTATTATCTAAGCTTCGAAAGCTCCTGAGCTATTCATGAATTGCACTATTTGTTGGTCATCCTCAAACCCCTGGAAAGTTTCCACGTTATCTAGGATAGAGGGCCAAGGGACAAGATCCACTGAGAACTTTTGCATCTTTAACACTTGGAGTGGTGTCGGATTAGCAGCTGAAGCTGCTATCGAATTGGTTGTTTGGTTCTGCTCTCTGGGAATGGCTTTGATGTTGAATCCTTTAAAGGACTCAATCAAGTCCCAAAATTTGTGCTTGTACTTCTTTAGGTAAGTAAGCTTCCACTAATACTTATTCCTAATCTGATTAACCACTAATTCAGAGTCACCAAATATCTATAACAATTTAACATTGTGTTTGAGTGCAAACTGCAAGCTAAGGATCATAGCTTCATATTATGCTCTGTTTTTGGTGCAGGGGAACTGCAACCTGTAAGTAGCAAAGTACTTATTGCCATTTAGATCTATTAAGGTCACGCTAACACTGGAACCTTACTTTGACCTGCCTCTATCGAAATGAAGAGTCCACAATTGAGATGAATCTTCAAATTATTGTTCATGCAACACCTATTCTTGTCTCGTGGTAAACATGTATAATCCTGCATGCGAAGATACAAAGTCTACCTTTTCATTCATGGTGTTGTACTCAGTGATCAGATGTCTCATCTTTGGTTCATGGCCCACTCGAAGCTAGTTGGCTACCCCCTTCCAAAGCAATCACATGTGCGAGAAGTCGATGGTCATATACTCGTTCAAAGTCTTGGACCAATCATAACTCAATAACAGATCATAGGCTTCTGGAATGTTAATGACCAAGATGATGATGGTTTGATGCACACATGGTTCAGATGCCAATTGAATGTGCATGTTCATTAATTCTAAAACACATGGGACCGAAGACTAGTCCAATTGTAAGACCACTATCTTTGACTTATCCAAGGTTAAGCCTAACTTTTGGCATACATTTGTCAGCGTCACATTGACTGAAACACCTAAGTCAACCAAACAGTTATACATGTTCTTTCTAAACATCCAAACAGTTAGGAGAAATGATGGTACTTCAAGTTTAACTTTAAATACCATCACATTGGTATGTACAACTTTAGATATGTCTAGTGTAGAGGATCTACCAGTTAGGGCTTTGAGTAACAATTCTCTTTGTTCGGTGATCTAAACTAATTCATGGAGGGTGATATTGGCTTTGATCTTCTTCATGTCTTCAACAATGTTGTACCCCACCTTTCTTTGTGGTTTTATGCTCTGTAATTGCTCATCTCTCCTAGGGGAGGTGGGTTGTTGTTGGCCCGAGAATTAGGAGCAATAATAGCATTATTGTTTGGAGGTGTTGAAGTAATAATTGGTTGTTTGCTCCTTAGATTGTAGTTATTCCTCTAGAACTATTGGAATGCATGGATCTCATCTGTATTGTCCTCTGGTTCATTATCATCTTCCTCTATAAATGGGAGATCATAGATCTCAAAGACCATTATTGTATTGGAGTGCTTGGAATCAGTAGAAGAAGAAGGTTTTGTTTGATGTGTAGAGCCTTCTTACCTATCCATCTTCTGAAAGATCTTGAATGTGTTGCATAATTTGATGTAGTCGAACTCACCAATTAGGAAGGGTTGTTCCATAATATTGATCTCTAACATCTAGTTGGATGGGACTTGTTTTTTTATTATTTATAGACATGTTGCAAGGCCTATTGTATCTCTAGAATTTGAAGCCTTGATTGGTGTTCTGGCCTGCAGTGTTACCCATGTGTTTCTGCATGTTTAGAATCTCGTTGTTTAGTTTCTAGACCATCTTCTAAATTGATTCCAATTTTGTCTTTTTGAAATCAAAATTGGTTGCATGTATTGTAGCGGTATTCATTGATATCAATGATTAATTTAGGCTTTGTTGGCTAGGTTCATAATTATTCAAGAAGCCAAGATACTAATTGGGTAAACTTTGGGTTAAGGGCAACTGATTATAAACTAGGTTCTAGTTTGGGACCACACTGTTTTGATTTATATTTAGAATTGGACTAAAAGCCCAAAAGATAGGACCAAGAGTGAGTGGGGTGAAAAACTACACTTGAGGGTTCAATTATTTGTTTACATTCATAGCTTCAGCATAAACCAAAGGTAATGTATCGATACCAAAAGCTCTACATAGAAATACAATGGTCATAGGGTCCAGAGCATTCTTGTACATCTCTAGGGCCAACTCCTCATTGGATGTGTAAGCAGTCTCAAGTCTATTATACATCTTCTAAAATCTAGCATTAACGCTTGGATTGGCTCATTTGGCTCTCTCCTCATACTTGCAAAGTGTTGATAAACAATACAAAAATTATGTCGAGAAGGTGTCTTGGTAATCAGTCCAAGATGTAATGGAACCTTTTGGGACATTGAGAAACTAGTCATAGGCCACATCTTACAATGTGAAGGGAAATAATATGCATGCCACATCTTCATGGGTTACATTCAAAGTTACCGAAGTAGTTTTGAGGCCCTTGACATGTTCTTCTGCAGTCCTTCCTCCTTCCTCTCAAGGGAGAAAAAAAGGCAAATATTTATTCGAGTTCTTGGGTGGGTCATGGACAACTCTTAAAACATTGATAGTGGAACTAGTCAACTAGGTTGAAGCCTGAACTGGTTCTATGGGTTGGGCCATCAGGAGTAATAGAAGATGGGGTTGTCTTCCTGGAGAGAATGATCGAGCCTGAGATTCTCTCCTAACTCCTTTATCAAACCTAGCTTTTATATGGATTTTCAAAGGTGGAAACATTAATTTAATCTTTGAGATTGACCTTGTAAGACTACACCTGAGGGTTCAATTGTTTGTTTACATTGATAGCTTCAACTTAAACCCAAGGCAATGTATCGATACCAAAAGCTCTATGTAGGAATACAATGGTCACATGGTCCAGAGCATTCTTGTACATCTCTAGGGCCAACTCCCAATTGGATGTGTAAGCAATCTCAAGTCTATTATATAGCTTCTAAAATCTAGCATTGAAGGCTTGGATTGGCTCATTTGTCTCTCTCTTCATACTTGCAAAGTGTTGATAAACAGTACAAAAATTATGCCAAGAAGGTGTCTTGGCAATCAGTCCAAGATGTAATGGAACCTTTTGGGACATTGAGAAACCAATCGTAGGCCACATCTTATAATGCGAAGGGAAATAATATGCATGCCACATCTTTGTGGGTTACATTCAAAGTTCCCAAAGTGGTTTTGAAGTCCTTGATGTGTTATTCTGCAGTCCTTCCTCTCAAGCAAGAAAAAAAGGTAGATATTTCTTTGGATTATTGGGTAGGTCATGGACAACTCTTAAAGCATTGATAGTGGAACTAGTCAACCAGGTTGAAGCCTGAACTGGATCTATGGGTTAGGCCATCATGAGTAATAGAAGATGGGGTTGTCTTCCTAGAGAGAATGATTGAGCCCAAGATTCTCTCCTAAATCCTTTATCAAACCTAGCTTTTATATGGATTTCCAAAGGTGGAAACATTAATTTAATCTTTGAGGTTGACCTTGTAAGTCTTTTGGGAGCTTCAAGTGCAACTTAAGCAATTCTTATAAAAAAAATAGAGGCGGAGGTATGGGCCCTCCTTCTAGTACCAGCTTAAGTTATCTCTATTGATGCAGGTTTTATGCACACCATAGAAGATTTTACGAGGTAGCCTCTAACATTTTCAGACCAATGAAAAGGTATTCACTCCAAGGTACGAGTTATGGGGTATTGGGTTTTATAAACAACTTATTGGTAAAACAACAGTAAGCAAGGCAAATTGTTTACCACATATGAGTTGGAGATGGGTGAACCTAGATCTAATTGAAATGCATGGAAGGATGATGGTTCTAATTAAGGTGGGTAGGACTTGAAAAGAAACTCAAAAAGGAGGGAAAGGTAGGGCAGAAAATGAAACTTGTGGACCACACTAGATGAAACCTTTCAAGATTCGGACTTGAACTTAAGTTGGACAATAGAATGATTACTGCAAGCTCCTATAGCACACCAATAATCAAACACAATTCGGAGTCAAAGGGAACCAAAATATAAAACAATTAAACATATGAAATCAAAGGTTGTCATGTTTATTAGACTGCAATAACACATCCACAAGGGGGGATTATTATTTATATGCAAAATGTATATAAATCAGCTATAGCTTAATATAAATGATTGCAAATAAAAGATAACTCATACACAACCAAAGACTGAGGAACCAAAATGATAACACTTCTTACACAATCCACAAGTTGGAGAAGAATCAAGATTTGCATGTTAAGACTAAGATTGCATTTTTTTCTTAAATTTACTATTAATCTTAATAGCCAAAATTCTCCTCCATGTGAAATAGGAGGATATAAGTATAAATAGGCTTGGGATGGGGAAGGCCTTATCTCTCAAGCGAAGTTAAAAAAATACAATTATAAAAATAGTACTATATGTTAATCTCATGCAAAACATGCATGTACAACATTGCTCGCTCAAAATATAATTCTTCATCTAAAAAAATAATACATACATGTTAAATAAAATTGGAACTAATACTTCCATCTCAACTAAACCATGCATGTATATATGTAAAATTAGACAGTGTTGATGTGGCACCACTAGAAGAATTTACACTATAAAGTGAAAGTGGAAGCCGATGTGGATAGAATTTGAGTTATACCTGGAGTTACCACTGAGACATGTACTAAAATTGATGACGAGTCTGAAGTGGAAGCTGGAAGGGGGACATAAGCTTACCTAGTCTAAGTGTGCACCAGTGTATTTTTGGGAAGCTGAGTACTTTGAGGTGGAGTTGGAATAACTCTTATTGCCATAGTTACTTATTTAGTTGCCTCCATCTGAAGGTAAAATTCTTGACTCCCCTGGAAGTTAATCTCTATGGTCTTGAAATCGAGTAGAGCTCTTTTGAATAACTGCGGAAGTTTTTCCATCAATTTCTTGTGTATATCTAATATAACTCTAACCCCAACATGTAGTGATTCAATCCCAATATTATTATCTCTTAAAAATTTGACAAACTACATTAGTTCATCACTAGTTCTGTAAATGGTGCCTTCAATCTCTACTCTGAAGCTATCCAATGATGCTTGTAGAATATTCTCAAAAATGGGCTTGGGAATGAATTGCCCATATGGAGTGCTTATTTGAACAACTCTTAATTATGTTAGTATATAAATAACTTCCCTCTCTTAGTTGGCAAATTGTTTGACCAACACCCACATCTCTTGATGCCATTCAAGTATATTATCCCTCTTTGTAACAATTTAATTCTATGCCCAAGCAACCTTGGATGTTGTCATTAAATTAAATTGGGCATAAGCCTTATTTCTAGTAGCTTGGATTATGAAACACAATTTGGAATCAATATTGTCAAACTATTTTTTTTCTCCTTCTAAAATAGACATGACACAACCATTCCACAATAACCAAGCATAAAACTTGAGTGGATATAAGAATTATATCAATTGATGCTTCTAAAATCAAATCTTGCAATTGTCATTATTTTGTAAATGGTGTAAGCCACTGATTAATAGGTAAACAACTCTTTTCATTTGACCACATGCTAAAGAGCTCATTCATTGTCTTGTGCTCACAGTCACAATATTATGATGTTGAGATGGCCATCAAGATTAACCTCAACCACTATTGACATGATCGGCTCCACGTGGTCACTTTGGTAAGCTCTTTGACCATGCTAGCTTCTTTTTGGGTTCCTGATCTCACTCTTGCCATCGTTAAAAATTTGTAAATTCATTGCCCTGCCACTCTACACGGTTAGCATGGCTTCCCTAGGGCTACAAAGTAGTGAGGTTGTGTTATATGGTAGCATCCTACTAACCCACTTGGTTGCAGGCTTTGCACTCGGTATAGACGTCTCAGGAACAACAAAGCAACAATATTTTACCATGTAGTAGCATCTTGCTCACCCACTTATCTATGAGATTCACACCCAATATAGACATCTCCAAGATAGTGGGGCAACAAGATTTTACCACACTACCACATCCCACTCACCCACTTGCCTACAAGCTTTGTGCTCTGTACGGACCTCTCTAGGATAGTGGGTCACTAGGATGATGCCACATGATAACATCTAATTAGCCCATTAGCTCAATAATTACCATACAATAGGCTAAGATTATGTCACTCTTGAATTAGTGAGATGATGAAATGTGGCTTCTTCCAAACCACTCAAAAGAGTTGTAAAAATGACAAAGGCAAAAGGCCACAAAAGGACCCAACTAAGAGACATCTAAGGCAAAGTCCAAATGGACAAATTTAGTCTATAATGCAAATTTGACTAAGGCAAAAAATCGATATTTGATTAAGTTGAAGTTTGTGATCAATTCAAAAAGTGACTAAGGTAATAAAGCCTAATTAAACCAAAACCTATGCAGAATAATTTGACAAAGCTACAATCAAATGCATAAGAGAATCACATAAAACATCTAAGGCCAAAATATGAAGCCGATCAAACTGGAAAGCATGTCTGAGTCTAAATCGATAGGTCGAAACTAAACCAATACTCTAATTGGTTTAGGCAAAACATCAAAAGTTGACCTCCTCATAAGTCAAGTAAACAAGAAGGCATTGAGGCTTAATTCGATCTCTCAAGACTAAATCGATATTCTCATTGGTTTAGTCAATGAACAAAATATCTAAAGACAACTTAATCTATCCAAAACACCCTTTAAGATACTGCTCAAAATGTGAGCCATCTACTCCACTCATTAGAAGTTAGAACTTCTAACATCAACACATAGACCTAATCTGATATACCAAAGACAAGAGGTTCTAAAAGAGTTTTTATAAAGTGAAGAGACAGAGAGTCAAGGATTGGCCTTCTAAATCCTTTTTCAATCACTAATCACTTCATGTAAGGGTATCAAAAGCTATACCTAACCGGTTACCTTGCATTATTATTTCCTTAGCAGAAGATCCCAACTTAGTTATAAATATCTTCTTTATAAAAGTTGGTCTTATAAAAGGAAAAGTATAAGGAAAAAAGCCTACTCAACACTTTAATTAAGGAACTCTTTTTCAATATGTATCTCTACTAGGATATCTTAAATATTCATAATATCAAGTCAAGCTAAATTGTTATCTCCAATGATGTTCTAGAAAATTTGGTCTCATCGGTCATGGGCCTAGTCACGTGCCTACCTAGCTATCCAGGTCAAATCTAGGCTTGTTCTTGAGGGGCACAAACTTTAGACGATTCCTATAGCACTTAACATTTAACACTCAACGATGCTAGCATCAATATACATAAGGCACAAGCCTTATGTTCTCACCTGAAACACAATAGAAAATGGACCGAGGTCTGTGTTGGGCTAGTTGTGCCATGGCACAACTCTATTTTTCAAGGGCTTGGGTTAGTGCAATGATGGTTGGGCATTCATAAGTGCAAGCCTTGAGTTTTATAGGCTCAATGGCATTCAAGTGCTTAAGGGCTAACTAGGTGTCGAGTTAAGGGACTTAGGCATGGTCTTGTGCTAGGTGCGGGTTTCATCTGGGGCATAGGGTCTCAACCACACTTAGAGTATTTATTATTATAGACGTAGGGTTCATTATCATCCACAGGTCCGCCATGAATGAACTAGGTTGGAAGCTCATAAGGACTCAAAATACATTTTATAGATTTAAAGTAAGGATTCAATAAACATTTAAAGACTTAAAACATTAGTCTATTAATCATTTGCATGAAGCATTCTTCATTAATATGTTAAGCAACAATACATACATAGTCCATATAACCTGAGCAAGTGTCTAGCCTAAACTACTAAGGCCCAAGATCACAAGCGAGCTTGGGAATTACAAAGGGGAGCCTGTAATTCATCCTAAGCTAAGTTGTAAACTTAAATAATCTTCTAGCAACAATTTACCAAAACTTTGCTACTCTCCAGTTTGCCCCTTTTTTAGTTGAACTCATAGCTTCTTTGTATAGGCTTCAAATCATCCTAGGTTCATGGGGAATGGAGCACGTTGATTGTTAAGCTAGCGTCAGAGGTACACATTCTTCTAGCCTACACTGCACTTTACCTTTAATATGTCATCATTGTCCCATGCACCCACTTCCCAATGCTATGTGATTCAAAAGGAACCACTTGTCTTTAATGACCAGTCACTTTCTCGTGTGCCTGCTTCTCGATGTTGTGTGAATTTTTTAACTATCAACCAGAAGACAAAAATAACAACCATCCACATGTTGCCTCATGCCTAGGTGTTTGTTAAGTTAGCACAGATCCAATACTTAGCATAAAATGGGGCCCAACATTACCTCATACAAAAATGTTATTCCACCCTCAGACTATCCTTTTAGCACCTTGACTGTGCAAAATTTAGGCATGCTTTGTTGTAATTCCACCTTGAAGTCTTTGAAGCCCTAGATAATAAGCTTGATTTCTTTGATGGTGCTATCAATCTCCGTAGAGGCAGCCTTGAGCATGAACATGAGCACATCAATGTTATCTAGCTCCTTACGAAAGGCTTCCAACCTTTCCTTAGCCTTTTGGACCCCGTCATCAAGGATGGCTCCCTCCTCGCTCACTTTTGTCTAGAAGGCACATAAAAGTTCCTCCAAGTCTTGCTTTTGGGTCTTCAGTTGGGTGCCCAAAGTGTTGATATGTGCCATTATTTGCATGCACTCAGCCCTACTGACAGTGAAGGTTTGCTTCATCAATGCATCCTTCTCCCCCTTCTCCTTTTGGAGGTGTGCGTTGATGATTGATGCTTGGGTGGAAAAGTTGTAAAAGATGACATCAACATCATCTGCATACTCCTCCAACCTTGAAAAGAGGTCCTCAACCTCATTAAGCTTTTTGTTGAGCTCTTTCTTTAGGGATTTTCAAGGGTCTTCTTGTTCTTCCTATGTTGGCTTCATCAAAGGGATCATCTGTTCGACCAGTGCACACACCTTATCAACTTCAAACAAATTAAAAGTGTCAATACCATCCAAAAGGGATGGCTCTGCTTCCCCAATGTACTCAGCCAACTGCTTGAGCTTGAGCTTCATGGCATTGAGTTATTCTTCTATATTAAGCACAATTTCTTTCCATTTGGTGGTGCAAACATCGTTAACGATGTTCTTTCATGCTACTTCAAAGGCCATCTTAATGAGGGTGTTAGCTGACCTTACTAGGTTCATGTCCCAAGGGTTAACTAGTTGGTAGGCACAAAATGAGGCTCATACATATAACAATTAAGTGCAAAGGACACTTGATGGTGCATCAATGTTGTTATAACTCTAGAAGACATGTACTCTAACATGTAGAAGTCCTCATCTATGGTAAACCCCTTCTATGACTTTTCTCGGTAACTTGGCTCAAATTCTTCTTTCTCAATGGCCAGCTCCTTTTACTCTTGTTCCTCTTTGTTGGCACTACTCCCTTCTTTGTTACTTTCTTTCTCTTATCTTTCTTACAGGGGTTCTTCTTCGGACTTTTCCCCTTTGTCCGCTTCTTCTTCTTATTCTTCTTATGTTTGTTCTTTTGAGGTGCTAACATCACCTTCTTTGTCCCTAGGTGCCCTTTCCACACTAGGGTGTGCCTATTCTACAACTTTCTTTATTGGGTTGGTGTGGGTACTAGGTGCCTCTACTATTTTATCTTTAATGGGTTTCATGCTTACAATAACCCTCTTCTCTTCTTCCTCCTTTTGGGCCTTTTTTATTTTTGCCTTCCTCTTCTTGATGATTGTGATAGTTTTCTACTCTTTAGTCCTTATCTCCTCAGCCTCCACTTTATCAATTTTAGCTTGGGTCATGCCCTTAGCCCTCATAGCCTTTCTCTTATAGTGTAATTCTAGCATTGCTTCAATATGATCTTGAGCAAGGCCTATCTTCTCCCATTTGTGCCTCAACTCCTCCTTGATTGGTGTGCTTGATGGTCTTTTTTCCCAAAGTGCAGAAGCAATGCCACCTTGGAGAGCCTCATGTACCTCTACCATGCTGAGATCTTCCTCCATTTTATCTCCTATCATTTGTGTTCTTTTGGCCTTGGCTCCTTCAGTCCCTTCCTTTTGGCATTTTAGCTTTCCCCATTTCCTCTTTCCTCTTATGAAGTTCTCATGCCTTCCGAATGTCTACATCACTAAGGCCAAGCTTCCTCCATGATTATTCCTACCTCACTTATTCACTTTGGGGTGGTAGGGGAGTTTTATTTTCTAAATGAGGAGTCTTCTTTAGGCACAATATATATGCCCTTTCCCACTTCTTCCCTCTCCTCCAGTTCTTCATCGGCCTCTATGTTTGCTAGGGTGATAGTGGTATCTCAAATGGGAACTTCGACTTCTTTTGCTTCTCCTTTAAGATAAGAGAAGTCTTTGATGTGAAATTTATGCACTTCTTAGTTGGGGTGATGGGGAGGCTTTATCACCTAAGATGATTTTGAACTTTGTGCACTCCTCTTGGGAGACTTCTTTGGTTCAATTGGCACCGATGTGCCTTCATCATCGATCCTAATGGGAGGGTCATCGGTCTACTCAGCACTGGAGCTAGGGCCCATCTTCCTGGCTTTCATCTCATATTAAATCCTATGGATGTAGTCGAGTATGGTCACTTCTTGAAGAGGGTGGATGTCGGTGTGATCTGACTCAACCTTTTCATCCCTTATTACTTTCCCATATGAGTGCATGAACTGACACCACAACCTGTTCCTTTCCATATCTAGTTCCCTCACTGGAATATCTAATTATTGCACATTAGGGATCTTCCTAAGTGAATCCCTAAAATACTTGGTTGAAAAAGCATATGGAAGATTTAACCAGTCAGACTTGTTGTCATCAACCAGTACCAAGTGAAATACGCAAAAGTGCTATAAAATAGCAAATGTTGTCATCCCATACATGATATTGGGGAGATTTTAGGGGATGTGTCACTCGATCTTGAATGACTCTATGTATTTCTTACACCACCTCATCATGCATGCTTTATATTTTGCATTAAAGGAACTAAGGCAAGTAAAGTCCTTATATTTTTACATCAGAGAGTCATTATACTCTAAAAAAACCTAGAGATTATCTTCATCCCCATCCAGTATGTTGATTTCCTCTGCAACTATCAAGATGAGAATGGAACCCCACCTAAAGGTCCCCTTTATTGTGTGGCACTCTAAGACATTCTTCACAAGCTCCTTAACAATAAGCTTGGCAATGTTAAACTTCATGCCCTATGCCATATGGTATGTGATGTAGAGGTAAGTTTTTGTTAAATCTATCTAATGATCATTGGTGCAAATTTTTGAGCTCACAAGATGTGAGGTTGGCCTTATGTGGGGGTCCTTACAATCTTTGATGGGGAAGGCGAATCCCCCCTTGTAGTAACTCAAGAGCTTTACCACACATTCCACCTCTTCATCATCATTCATCATCTCATGGATGTCATTTTTGATGTTTAGGAGCTTGATTATCCTTCTAATGAGGTGGTTGATATCCTCATGCTCCTCCCCATGAATTATATGCGATCATCATGGATGTGCGATAAAAGGAATTATACTAGCTCCTCTGGCTTTTCAAAGCATGACAACTCATAATGTTGAGTTGTACCACAAGATGTCAACCTATCTTGAATGGAAATGTCGAATAACATTATGCCCTATTTCATCTTTATCCCTATATCCACCATCGAATCTAATACCAGGTCCTGCATATGGATGGAAGTATGATGGTTGTACTCCTTTAGCTGACAAATATGCACAAATGAATGCCAATTTTCCCCCATCAAGACCTTTAGGGTAAATTGCATTACTTGATAGTACATTTTTGTGAGCACCTCGAGGTAAACTTGTGTAATGCTGACCCCTTCTACTTTTGGTGCTATTGTTCTTGCAAGGGCCGCTTCTACTACCATGCACACCTACTTTAAACTTTGTTGTTACAGACTCATTTTCTTCTCTTCAGCTTCTTACCCATCCTGAACCTACTGGTGTGGAAGCATAAAAGGTTGGGTCTACCAAAACCTCAAATTATTACTATGCTTCATATTCAAGAGATATATGACTGTACCTTCAACTATGAGCTTCATAATTTGTTAATGGCATCCTTGACAACAACTCACTTTTTTGCTAGCTAGTTTCTTCTCAAATTTCTTTCCATACCTCCCTACACCAATCTTATTGTGAGCACAATTTATTTAGCTTCATGATCATTCACTCTAGGTGCTTGGGGGTGCTTGGATTCTTTCTCTAGTAGGGTTTCTACTACTTTGATTCTTTGGTTTGCTGGTTCACTTTGGTTTGCTCAACGTCTCAAGTTTGCATAAAGTTTGTAATGAAAACTAGTTGGTCACGTGACATTTTATACCCTTTTTTCATCTACCATCTTTAATGTGGGTGCATTAATGGCATGGTAGTGTTTATATTTATTTAACCCCATGAAATTCCATGAAATATTTGAAAATCCTCTAACACCAACTCATTTATTATCGATCTTTGTGCCTCCACCATCATTGCATTTAATGTTCTTAATAGTATTTTGGTGAAGTGACTTATTGTTCAAATGGTCAGTTCCTACCCAAATTTGGGTGGATTTCAACTATATATGATGATTTTCCTTCTATAATTTGTTCTCTTGGTATGACCTTCACCTTCAATATGGTAACTTGGGTGCAGCATCTCATATGCGCATGATTTAACCTCCTCGATTTCACCTCTTTTTGTTACACTTCTATTTCAAGTGTGCTTATCTATATTGGTCAATTTCTTGTGCTTCATCTTGCCTTGGCCTATCTTACCACATACAAATCCCTTATGCTATTCATCCAGTGCTTGATCCTTCTTTTCTGATTCTCTTGTGCACAATCATATGGTGTATCTTCATTGTCTTTCTTACTTACAATCAAGATATGCATCTTCACTTGGATCCTATTTTGTCTAATTCTATCAACCTCTTTGCTCCCAAAAACTTAGATGTCTAGCCTTAGGTGCTTGGAAAGAAAATGGGTTTAACTCACTTGACTTGTATTATGTATGAAAGTGCCAGAGTATTTCTCCCTTAGCCCTCTAAAGGCCTTGTAATTTGCTTATTATGCACATGCATTTTTTGTCTTATTCTTGAGTCTAGCAAGTTTCATACACCCACCACTTAGATGTCTAGCCTCAAGTGCTTGAAAAATATCAAGGGATTGACTCACCTAATTGGATTTATGCATGAAAGGCAAAATGGGTATCTACCTAGGCCTTGAAAGTGCCCTCCCTTTGAGATGTATTGCATAGTGGTCTAGTACACTTTTCTTATTTGATGTTGGCAATCCTCACTCGTCTAGGACTTAGGTGTTTAGCCTTAGGCACATAAAAGGTGGAATTACTCGACTCACTTGATTGGATTTATGATTGAAGTGCCAACAAATTATCCCAATAGGCTTCAAAGTGCCGCTTCTTCACTCTTGACACTATTGCCAATGAACAAAATAAAACAAAAAGGAACCATTTGTCTTCAACCAAATATTATTTTGGTAATCTTACCTCAAATTGACTAGTGACCAAGAATTTGGTGTTCTCATGGTGTAAGCATCATCCTATTATTGATATGGCTTCAACTGGTTGCCATTGAAATGCTTAGGAAGCATTTTATAGGTCAACATGCATAACTTGTATGCACCTAACTCCAATATGTGGTGGATGATATAGGGACCCATCCACCTTATCTATAGTTTTCCTGGGTGCTTGAAATACTTGGATTCATAAGGTATCATGAATGCTCCTTCTGCTAGCACCTTGTTCTTTATATGCTTGTCATGCTAGATTTTTTGGCATGCCTTTTCTATCTGCTAGTTCCACTTTACTTGGGCACGCATCTCATCTAAGCATTCCAAGTTTTCTAGCCTTACATTCAATGATTCTTGGTCATTTAATTAACCAATAGATATGATGTGCAGTGATGGTACCAAAAACTCCATCGTTAGGATTGCCTCAACACCAAATACCACTTGAAATGGTATAGCCTTGTTCAGGTGCTTGTAGGTTGTGCGGTATGCCCATAGTACTATTGACATTCGATCATCCCAATCCTTATGACCAATGTCACATATCTTTATGAGGCATGTTCCTAGTTTTTTTTTAATACCTTAGCTATTTCATTTGCTTGTAGATAATAAGGGGTCATTTTATGGTGCAACACCATATACTCAATAAATAGAATGCATATTGTTTCATTGATAAAGTGAGTGCCCCTATCACTAGTTAGACTGAGTGGGCACCCATATCTGTTGATTATGTTTTCCCAGATAAAGCACAAAACTATGATGGATATGTAGTCTTTTATTGGCATGACCTTGGCCTACTTGGCAAAATAATTTTTGGTTGCCATAATATACCTTGTGCATATGCATCATGTAGTACGAGTTATCATCCCAACAAAATTGATGGCCAATTTCTTGAATGGTGCCTAGGTAATAATGGGGATGAGGGGCATCTCATCCTGATGGTTAGGCTTCCCTATGCACTAGCATATATCACATGCCTTATCATAGTTCTTTACATCTTGTAACAAGCTTGGCCACCATAACCCTAACTGTAACACTTTTCATGTTGTTGTGTTTCTAGCGTAATGTCCTCCTACTATGCTTTCATGCACCTCTTACAATATGGAGTCTTGTTCGTGCTCTAAGACACATCAATGCATCACTTCATCTCTACTTAGCTTATACAATTCTCTAATAATGAGTTGAAAGGGGGTGGTATAAACTGCTAGCTATTTATTTTCCTTATTCATCATAGTCTAGGCTGCAACCCCAAATATTAAAAAGGCAATGATCTTTGCCAAATCTTTAGGGATGCACTAGACTCTGTACAGTTTCACATCTAGCATGTCAACCTAAATAGGCACCACTACATCACCAAAAATGATATAGGATAAATGGTTTGGTCCCAAATTTTGATTTCCAAGCTTAACCACAATTCAGAACTAGAACTCCTAGAATAAAACTATCCATCTGCATAAGCACCCGTGTAAAATAGGCTTGTTCATGAGGTACTTGAGTGCTTCGTGATCAGTGAAAAAGATTAATAGGGTTACTAACAAATATTATCTAATTTTTTTAAGGCATAGACCATGGTGAGTGCCTCATGCTCTGTGGTAGTGTGATTCTACTCTATTGAGGTCAACTTTCTACTAAAAAAGGAGATAGGATGATCCATTTTACCTTCACCAGGTTATGCCAAGATTGCACAATCATCAAGTTAGAAGCATTGACATGGACATAAAAAGTTTTTATCTAGTTAGGGAATCATATGATAGGTATGTTAGCCAATCTTAGCTTTAGGGTTTTGAAAGCATCCTCTTGCACCTCTCCCCAGTAGAATGATCGATCCTTATATAGAAGCTCTTCTAGCGGTGCCACAATCTTTGCATAAATCCTTATAATTTTTTTGTAATATCCACAATGGCCAAGAAAGGCATGAACATATTTCTATGTGGAAGGAGTTTGTAGCTAAATGATGATGGCAATCTTCATTGGATCAATGAGCAAAACATCCTTATAGATAATGTGCCCGAGCAAGGTTCCAAATAGTGTTGTGAAGATGCACTTATTTAGGTTTAGGGATATTTGAAGCTACCTGCACCTCTCAAACCTTAGGTGTAGGTTATCATAATTCTCCTTTACAAGGCCATACACCATCCAATCATCTAGATAGACTTGGAGGAACATATGGATGAATTCCTTAAACACGGTGATCACCACCCTAGAGAACACAATTGACACATTCCTGAGTCTAAAGGGCATCATGTTATAAGCAAAATAACCCCATTCAGTCACAAATGTTGTTTTAGGCTTATCTTCCTCAATAATTTGGACTTGGTGTTAGCCAGAGAACCCATCAGTGAAGGTATAAATTTTGTAACCTACAATGCCTTTCAAGACTTCATCAGTGAACAGAGTTGGGAAGGGGTCATTGATGCAGGTAACATTCAAAATTTTGTAGTCAATGCAAATGTGAATGCACCTATCCTTCTTGATGCTTATTACCATTGGGATCACCCACTTGGAATACTACATAGGGTAAATGACCCTTGCGGCTAGCATAGTGTCAATCTCTATTTTCACCTTGGTGTGGAGGTTAAGATTCATCTGATAGGGGCACTTTTTGATTGGTCTTATACCATCAATTAGCTTTATGCTCATCTTTCCTAAGCATGGGTGGATGCCCTTCATATCCTGATAAGTCCTAGGGAATAAATCTTAAAATTCCTTCAGGAGGTCTATGATTCATGTCAACTATGTGTTATACTAATAGGCACCTAGAGTATCCATCTTTGGCTCTCCTTCTATGCTAATATCCACTTTGATGGTCTTGAGTGGTACATGATATGGATCATTCCTCTCCTAGTAAGAATCCTTGATTTGTTGAGTTCCTTCTATTGTCTCAATGTGAATATGAGTGGGGTCTTATTTATCAAGAGTGTTATCATCTACTTGGTACACGAGCTTTCTTTTAGAAGTCAATGTTTTCTAATAGCGCTCCTTTCAAGTTTCATCATCCTCATTTCTAGAGTCATTGTTGAGAATTTGTTCCTCAAAAAAGGTTGAGAGTACCAATGTTTTTTCTTTGAACATGTCTTTTAAGCACTCCTTGAGGTTTGTGGTGTCTTTGAACATTGCCCTTTGAATCACTTAAAATGGCTTGACTAGTTCCAAGTTTTGCAAGGAAAAGGAGAAGGTATGCACAAACTTCTCTTTAAGAACCTCCCAATTGGCTATCTCTCAGTGCATCTTGTTAAATATGTACTTTGCCCATGCCCATGTCTTTAGAGTCCTATAAAAGGTGTGTACCCATAAGTTCTTTGGGGTAATCGCACCACATTCAGTCCATGTCTCTTTGAATAGGTGCACATGCACCACAGGGTCAGAGTCACTAGATATGTTGAGATATCCAAGTTTTCATTACTCCTCTTGAACTTGGTGTACATGGCCACCTTTACCTCTAGCCAAGTTGGTAAGTTAGACCTTTGTGCTACCCACCAGTGCATGGTAGTGTTCCTCAAGGTATACATAAGTATACCTATTTTGTCTATCTCCTTGGGTATGCATGCTTCAAGGTTCTTGCCATACCTTTCCACTGGGTTACTCCCCTTAAATTTTAGGAGCATCACAAGCTTGCCTTTGATCAAGTAGAGTACCATTTTTTTTTCTTGGTGCAGGACCCATCATTTTAGAGCATGATCAATCTGGATCTATCCAGTCCTTATGAGAATTGGTGCCTTTCTACACACCAAACAATATCTATGATTAGTGGCCTCATATGCCTCTTCATTCCATCAATCACAAGCGAAGTTGATGGCATTTGAGGCTAACTGCCCATCTTCCTAGGAAAGTACCGCTTGATCAAAAGGATGGATATTCTCAATGCCTTGCACCATGATGTTATAAATATGGTTGATCTCATCCTCCAAATCAATGCTCTCCACATAGGGGGTCCTTGGTCACATGAAAGGGGATTAGTACCCTTTCCTTGCCATTCTCAAAAGTCATATATCAATTTTTAAAGTGCATACCTACATTATTGGCATAGCAACAAGGCCTCCCTAGAAGCACTGGGTATTTATCTTGTTCAACCAACTTAATAAGCTCAAAGTTAGCATGGAATTCAACACCCATAATATCTAGAATGACACCTTAATGAATTCTAATCAACTGCACTCAGGTATTATTGGCTATGAAGAATATATGGGGAGAAGGTCTCAAGGGTAGCCTGCCTATCTTCTCCAATGTGTTCTTGGTCAAGATATTTACCTCTATACCGGTGTCAATCAACACCTCATAGACAGACCAATCATCGATGGTAGCATTCACTAATAACTCTTGGTCATACTCTACATTTTGATTATGCCTTAATTCACGTGCTTGCTTCATATGTGATACAATAACTTCAATTCCATGGGGCTCAGTAAATTCACTTGGATTCTTCCTTGCATGCTCTAAGAGCAAGTTTTTTAGTAGGGGATGTATCCCATCTATTTGCAAGAGGTGAAAGATCTCTGTCAGCTCCTATAATTTAACCTCTTGGCTATCTTGCTTTCTGCATGAGGTGGTAACATATGCTTTGATATCTCTAACGAGCTATAGTTCTCCTTACAAATTTTGTATTATGCTCATGGCTTGTTGTAAGATGTCCTTTTGATGTGTTGGGTCAGGGTAGGGTGCAAATTTTGGCTTAGGTCATACTATGCACTCAGTGCAGCTTGGTTCACCATATTCTAGGTGTAACTCTTGTGTTGGTATAGTTGATGGCTAAGTGGTGAACCCACTTTAAGTGGTTTCCTATACCTTGATCAGATCTATGCATGTTGGCTATGATTTTGGAGTCCAATTTGTATCTTTAAGCTCATGCCTTATCATCCCTGCACCCTTATTAGCTCCTATTTTTCCTTGGGTTAGCTTATTGTACAAGTCAAGGCACTCTTTGACCGCATATGATCCTTAATAATACCTACATGTTAAATGCATCAGACAGTCATGCTGATAGTGTTCAGTTAAGCTACACTTATAACATGATCATGGGTATATTCCTCTACTGCATCCTCCACCTTGCCCTCTGATGCCTCTTCGGTTCCCATATCCAGCATTTTATTGGCCATAACCCTCATGTCCTTGGTTTTCCTACCCTCTGACTGTCATGGTTTCCTATCGTGTGCTTCTCTCCATATTTTGGCACATTTCATCAATGACTTGGTAGTTATTTATGTTGTGAGTGTAGGCATCACTTAACTTGTAGTAGATGGTTATGCTGACTTGACTAGCATGTTGTAACAAGGGGCAGTTATGAACATCATGTGCTTCATGACAAACTTCACAACTAATAAGTAGTGTGTGCACATTCCATCGAGGGTAGTTTTTTTTATTATGACGCTTTGTCTCATAGTCAATGCACCATAACCCATTGCAAGTGTCTTGCAATGAACTAGTGGTTAGATTTTGTAGTTGGGAGGCCATGGATGCAATATGCCCTCCATGAATGGGCTAATGCCTATATCAATGCTTCTAATCACCTTGGCTCTGAGTGCAACTTTAAATGCTTTTCAAGGGTCCATGAATGTTTTCATGGATAACACCCTTCTAAAAGGCACTAGTAGTCCTAAAACAAACCACTGCACATGTTGGGAGGGGTGAATGTCATAAGGGAGATTGGAAAGGATCATTATGAATCTAGCATCATATAAGTACATGCTCTTTGATAATCCCTAGTTTATCTCCTTGAGTGTGACAATGCTCTACTATTCAAACTCAGGTATATTGAACTCTTTTAGGAAGGCTTCGTTCAGGGTGTCATAATCAACCATAGCTTGGTTAGAATCAAACTTCTTATAAAAAGTATGGGCACAATCAAGCAAGGTTGTCATGAACTAGGTTGCCTTGCAATCATCTTTTTTATTCCCCTAGTACACCATTATAACTTACACTTAAGCACATGCTCTATGGTGTTTTCCATACCTCAGTGCTCTAGTAGGTGCATGGCCATCTCATAATAAATCTAGGGTTGGGGAATAACTAGTGCCTAAGGTGCTTGTCCTCTTGATGCTTGTCCCAACCACTATGTCAGGCATTGATCTGATGGTTACTTCTAACACTGTAGAAGATGATGGTACCGTACTACCCACTAGTGGCATAGGACCACTTCTTACGGGTTGTTACCTAGACTATGCTACTAACATTAACTAAATTGGGGAACCTACACTCAGGTTATTTCTATTTAGGCTAGTGCTTCATGGTTTAGAGCTATCTTCACTTACCTCTTCGTACAGGATGACTTGTTCAGTCATGAAGTTCTAGTCTAAATTTGCAAAGTGATCAAAGTATACATTAACAACAAGGTCAGTTATCAATATTCTATTTTCCTTTAGGGAATCTAGTGCATGAGCTCATGCTATAAGTTTAAAGGGTGTAAGTGCATCTGGTGCATCTCCAATGGTCAAGTTTTAAAGGGACCCTAAGCATTTACCTACAAAATATGGAGCTTGTTCCAAGGTTTTGATGGTTCCTTCCTTTTGGGCATGACTGCCATTCCAGAGATCCTTCCTCATGCCCTTCCTACTCGCTATGGGTCCTCTCAACACTTTCAAGTCATAGATCTTCTATCAATCCTTGCCTCCTCTTGTTATAAGTTTATTGCCTAAGCTCCTGGTTGTTAATATGCTCATCCCCTTCCATTTTACCTCACCTACACATCCCTTTCTTCCCCATTGCACTGCTCATATGTAAGAGGAATTTAACCTTCCATCCTCATTATTTTGAATATATAATCCACCATCAGCTTCTTGAGTTTAGTGCCAAGTTATTTCAAAAATGTGCTTTTAGGTTTGAGTAAGAACTATTACTTTGCTTCTTTAGGATAGGAATACATTAAGATTGTGAACTCAAACATATTGCTATTCAATTCCCCTTGCCACCATCTGTCTGTAGCTCTAAACCAGGTGGTATCTAAGTTCTTGAGCCTCTCTAGGTTCTCTTCTATCCACTCATGGTGTTGTCCATAGCTTTAGTTTTTATGGGTCGTATAAGCAACCAACCAATGATACACTTGCTCTAGTAGTTTATAAAATAACACCTCGTATAGGGCATCATACAAGTGGTTATGGACCCACTTCATTGGGTTTTACCCTCTACAAGTTGGATGCCTCAACACAAAGCTATCTTCCACTTATTCTAACCAGCACTCAATGTTCTTGAGAGACAGTCAAAGTATTGTCTTGATGCACCATTGCAACAACAAAATTCAACATGTCCCAAAAATGGAACCAAAATGTTGTGGAAAATTTGGTCTTATCGGTCATGAGCCTAGTCATGCACCTACCTAGCTATCCAGGTTAAATCTAGGCTTGTTCTTGAAGGTTTTAGACCTTGATGATTTCTATGGTTATCAACATCTAATACTCAGTGGCACTGACATCAATATACATAAGGTACAAGCCTTATGTTCTCAATCAAAGCACAGTAGAGAAGGGATCAGGGTCTGTGTTGGGATAATTATGCCATGGTGAAACTCTATTCTTTAAGGGCTTAGGTTAGTGCAATGATGGTTGGGAATTCATAAGTGCAAGCCTTGGGTTTTATAGGATCAATGGCATTTAAGCACCTGAGGGCCAACTGGGTGTTAGGTTAAGGGACTTAGGCATAGTCTTGCACTTAGGTGCAGGTTTCATTTTGGGCACAGGGTCTTAACCACACTTAGAGTATTTCTTATTATGGGTGCAGGGTTCATTTTCATCCATGGGTCTACCATGAATGAACCAAGTTGGAAGCTTGCAAGGATTCAAGGTACATCCTATAGATTTAAAGTAAAGATTCGATAAACATTCAAAGACTTAAAGCATTAGTCTATTAACCATTTACATAAAGCATTCTTTATTAATATGTTAAGTAACAATACATACATAGTCCATATAACCTGAACAAGTGCCCAACCTAAACTAATAAGGCCCAAACTCACAAGCGAGCTTGGACATTACAAAGGGAAGCATCAAAATGCATCCCAAGCTAAGTTTTAAACTTAAATAATCTTATAGCAATAATTTGCTAGAGCTTCACTACTCTCTAGTTCACCCTTTTTTAGCTGAACTCGACTTCCTTTTATAATCTTTAGAGCATCCTAGGTTCATGAGGAATGGAGCACATTGACTACTAAGCTGGCGCTAAAGGTACACGTTCTACCACCTCCACTATGCTTTGCCTTCAATGTGCCATTCTTGTCTCATGTGCCCGCTTCCCAATGATGTGTAATTCAAAAGGAGCCACTTATCTTTAATGGTTGGTCACTTTCTTGTGCACCCATTTCTTGATGTTGTATGAAGTTATTAGTTGCCAACTAGCTGATGCCACTAAAAGACAAAAACAACAACCATCTACATAGTTGTTTCATACTTAGGTGTTTGTTGATTTGGTACGGATCCACTACTTAGCTCGAAATGGGGCCCAACAAATGACAACCAACACAACTTAATATTTTAATTTTCTTCCACACATGGATTAAATCCCAAAGATAAACATACATAATATAGGGAAAGGATTCCCTTTTACTATCCATAAAAGGTGGATTATCACCAAGGTTAAACTGAACAAGGCATAGTTATCATTTTATCAAAAGAGCTATATAGACCTAAGAGTTACTCCTCATTTGGTTGATTCCTTCTAGGAAGATCCATAGTCAAAATCCATTGAGGTTCTCCTTAACATATCTCAAGAATTCATCAAGATTTTATATTACTTAGATTATGCCTTACCATAAAAGGGTTTGTCATAACAACTTCATACAATAAAGATATTACAAGTAGATCAAGATGCAATATGCAAAGAACTCACAAGATATTTGACTAAATATAAATGTATATATAATAAGGCCCTTAACTTGGCCAATATCAAGCATGGATATACAATGTTCATATGGATTCCATTTAAGATGATGAGTATATCATAAGGAGATCTAGAACCATATATAAACAAGAAGACTATTCAACAGTTCTTTGAAGTAATAACCAAGATGTTCAATTGGTAAACTTCATAATGATCAGTTATTAATATATGAATACAATAAGTTCAACTAAGAATAAATAAACCTTGGCTTATAGCCAATTATAGAAAGCAACAAAACAAGAATAATCGATAGTTGAAGACAAGCTCCTCTTTGCTCTAGGTACAACTATGGCCAACAAAAGGTGAGCTCACCTCCCAACCTTTTGCCATCATCAAGAGACTACTATAGGTACCTTTGAGTAGGACTCTAAGCTCTAGGCATGTTCTCATTATGGTTCAAGGCAAATAAATAAAATAAGGTAATCAAAATATTTTGGGGTCAAGGAAATGGCTACTCCCAAGGTGACAGTCCAAACTTTTCATAGTCAAAGAGGTTACCAACCTCAAATCTATTTTTTTTATCAAGGATAAACCACAAGGATCAAAATAATCAAGCATTCAACCAATTAAATGTGCTCCAGTATATATAATCATGAGAGGGCTTAGGCAACCTACCATCATATCCCACATGAGAGACCTAACCCTTCTTCCATCATGAAGAATGTAACCTTTCAATAAATCAATATGTTAGAAATATTGTCATTGATGTCAAAGGTCTAGCATTCTTGGTGATAAAGGCCCCATTGCATTTAATGATGTTTGTAATAGTTATATCTTGGCAAATGTCTGTTAATATTTATTTAATATTAACGATTATATTTTTGGTTGCATATAAAATAAAAGAAGGGCCCATGGAAAAGTCAAAGAGTCATGGGGTAAAGACAAAAGAAGAATGGGATGCATTTTCACATGAAGATTCATCTTGGGGAATTCCAAGAGTCACCAAGTGAAGACAAAAGAGGAAGGGCATAATTTCTCATGAAGGGACACTTTGAGGAATACGAAAAGTCATGAAGATAAGGACAAAAGAGGGAATGATGTTTTTGCTTATGAAGGGTCACCACATGACTTTTAAAATGCAAGGATACAAAGGGTCATGCAATTTTGGCACCATTTTCCATGATGATTGAAGGGTCACAAAGGGAGAAGGCCAAAGGTCATTTGGAAAGCTATAAATAAAGGCTTGAGAAGCCATTTGTAATATGTGAGATAGAGTTTGTTTTGAGATAGTAATATCTAGCTTAGAAGAGCATTGTGAGAGATGAATATGATTTGTATTTATTATATCTAGCTTAGAAGAACAAAGGTCAGAGAGGAAAGAGATATTGTAATGAGCTATCATTTGTTGAGATAACAACATTGAGAGATAGTTGTATGGTATACACAAATGGGTTGGTGCTCCTATGGGTTGATGCTCACAAATTATTGTTGTGTTGGTGCTTAGCAAAGGGGTTGGTTCTCTTGTGGGTTGGTGCTCAGAAAAGGGGTTGGTGCTCACAAATTATTGTTGTGTTGGTGCTCAACAAAGGGGTTGGTGCTCTTGTGAGTTGGTGCTCACGAATAGTTGTTGTGTTGGTGCTCAACAAAGGGGTTGGTGCTCCTACAAGATGGTGCTTGAAAATATTATTGTTTGAGTTGGTGCTCATTCATATACTTGAGATTGTTCTCTGTGGTTTTTCCCACATTGGGTTTCCACGTTAAATGTGGTGTCTCTCTCTATCTTGTGTGGTGTTTATTGTTTCAGTTTTATTGCATATCTTGAATCTTTCATTAAGTGGAATTTGATTAAGGGAAAGTTTTATAAGATATATGATATACTAATTCACCCCTCTTATTAGTATATCTCATGCTTAATAATTGGTATCAGAGCAGGTTCCTTTTGAAAAAGTTTTACAGCTTGAAGGTAGATCGAGAAAGCACAATGGCTGGATCACATGAAGGATTTTCTACAAATAAGGCCCCTTTGTTTGATGGGATGAATTATGATTTTTGGATCATAAGAATGAGGACTTATTTTATGGCCCTTGGATTCGAGATATGGTAAGCAGTGGTGGAGGAATATGAAGAGCCACAGACACTTGTAATTACTCCAACAAAAAAGAAGGTAAGTGAATGTAATACTAAAGCTTTAAATCCTATTTTATGTGGTTTATGTGAATCTGAATTTATTAAAGTTATGAAATGTAAATCTACTCATGAAACTTGGGTAAAATTTGAGAATATTTATAAAGGTGATGGAAAGGTTTAGCAAGCTAAGCTTCAGACTTTTAGAAGACAGTTTGAAAGTTTGAAGATGGAAGAAGATATAGCAAGTTATCTTTTACGAGTTGATCAAATAGTAAATTAGATTCAAGGTCTTGGAGAAATGTTGGATGAGTCAATGGTAGTACAAAAGGTTTTGAGATCTCTACCAGTGAGATATGATGCAAAGGTTTCGACAATCGAGGAAATGAAAAAATTAGCCAAGTTAAAGATGGATGAGCTTCATGGTATACTCATGGCATATGAGATGCGGACTGAAAAAGATAAACCTTCAAAGAGAGAAGTGGCTTTCAAGACATCAAAGAAAGAGAAAGCTAAGATTTAAGAATTAAGTGATAGTTCCAGTGATGATGAAGATGACAATGGAGCTCTTTTCATTCGCAAGCCGAAAAGGGGAACAGGTAAATATTAAGGAAAATTATCTTTTAAATGTTTTAATTGTGGAAAGATTGGACATTTTTTAGCTAAATGCCCAAATAAGGGTAATGATGATGATGATGAAGGAAATTCTACATCCAAGAAGAATTTCAAAGGTAAATTCAAGAAGAGATTCGAGAAGAAGAGCCTGTATTCTAAAGATCCTAGCTCAACCAAAGATAGCGAAGTTAGTGATTCAAAAGAAGAAGAGATTCTATTCATGGCCATACATAAAGATGCCTCTACAATCAAAAGTATAGATGATCAAGAAGAATAAGAGGAGGAAGCCAAAGTGAATCTGGAAGGAGAACTCATTTGTGTCCTAGAAGAGATAGAAGCTTTTGAGAAGAAGAATCAAAGATTGAAGCGCCAGATCGAGAAAAATGAAAAAAAAGTCAAAGGAAATAATTGATGATCTAACAGTACACTTGGAAGAATCCAAGAAGAATGAAGAAGGTCTAACATCATAGTTGCAAAAAGTAAGAAAAGAATGTGAAAGGTATATTATTGAAATTGCCTCTTTAAAAGAAGACATTGAGAAACCAGTCAATGATAAAGTAGTTAGTGATTCAAAATTTGAAGATAGCACTAACATATTAAATAAGATATTAGAGAGTTAAAAGGAAAATTTAGATAGGATAGGTATCAGATTTGAAAATAAAAAGAGCTATGTTGAAGCTCTTACAAAAGAGGAAACAAAAAGGGAAGAAGTGAAGAATATAGAGGACATTTCAAACAAAGAAGGCTAGAGGGAACAAAGCTACAAAAGGCAATCAGGTCAGAGATATACAGACATGTCTTATTTTTATGGTTACTATTTTTATTGTAATGAATATGGTCACAAGAAATTAGAATTTTAGAAAAGAGCTAACAATTTTAGAAATAAGAAGGAAAATCATGTAGAGTCAAGTAGAAGCTAGAACTCTTTTGCTCCTCTATCAAGTTTTGGTGAAGAGGCCATAATATGTTACAAATATAACAGCTTCAGACACATAGCTCAGTACTGTAGAATAATGTTTGAGTCAGTCAAGAAGGACTAGAGTTTCAAGGCTCTATTCATCAAGAAGAAGGTTCAGACATGTTCATGGCAGATGAAACAACCTAAAGATTCTATGATGGTTCATACAACTTTGCATGTAAGAAATGAACATTAGCCATGGTTAGTTGATAGCAAATGTTTGAGGCATATGACAGGAGATAAGAGTAAGTTCACAACTCTAAAGAAGATCAATGGTGGGATAGTGAAATTTGGAGATAAAACCACTATCAGGATAGCCAGAAAAGGTACTTTGAGTTTGGATAATGGTATAACCAAAACTAAGAATGTTTTGTATGTAAAAGGTATTAAGCATAATCTATTGAGTGTAAGTCAAATATGCGATTAGGGATACACATTAAAGTTTCATGTAGAAGGTTGTGAGATTAAAAGAAAAGATTCAAATGAGTTGATTGCAAATGCTCAAAGGATAGGTAAAAATTTATATGTATTGTCAAATATCTTCTCAAAGGCACGATCAAAGGACACATTCAAGGATATGCAAGAGGAGTTGGGAGTAATTTCTATTACTTCCTACCATTTATGTTCAACATCAGTTGAGGGGGAGCTAAGTGTTAGCTTTAGGTAGGCCCTTTACCATTGATGTCAAAGGGGGAGAATAATAGGTACAGGTATAGGTGCAAAAACATGTACAGGTTGTTAAAGTAAGGGGGAGTTACTGTATTTTTTTAGATGATAGTATGTGTAGGATTCAGGATGTGGTAGTTTTAGGATTGAGGTTTCCATCAATGACAAAGGGGGATATTATTAGAAATATTGTCATTGATTTCAAAGGTCTAGCATTATTGGTGATAAAGGTCCTATTTCATTTATTGATGTTTGTAATAGTTATATCTTGGCTAATGTGTGTTCATATTTATTTAATATTAATGAATATATTTTTAGTTGCATATAAAACAAAAGAAGGGCCCATGGGGAAGTCAAAGAGTCACGGGGTAAAGACAAAATAAGAATGGGATGCATTTTCCCATGAAGAGTCATCTTGGGGAATTCCAAGAGTCACCAAGTGAAGCAAAAAGAGGAAGGGCACAATTTCTCATGAAGGGACACTTTGAGGAATATGAAAAGTCACCAAGATAAGGACAAAAGAGGAAAGGACATTTTTGCTTATGAAGGGTCACCAAATGACGTTTCAAATGCAAGGATACGAAGGGTCATGCAAGTTTGGCACCATTTTACATGAGGATTGAAGGGTCACAAAGGGGGAAGGCCAAAGGTCATTTGGAAAGCTATAAATAAAGGCTTGAGAAGCCATTTGTAATATGTGAGATAGAGTTTGTTTTGAGATAGTAATATCTAGCTTAGAAGAGCATTTTGAGAGATGAATATGATTTTTATTTTTTATATCTAGCTTAGAAGAGCAAAGGTGAGAGAGGAAAGAGATATTATAATGAACTATCATTTGTTGAGAAAACAAAATTGAGAGATAGTTGTGTGGTATACACAATGGGGTTGGTGCTCATGAATTATTGTTGTGTTGGTTATCAACAAAGGGGTTGGTGCTCATGTGGGTTGGTGCTCCTATGGGTTAGTGCTCATGAATTGTTACTGTGTTGGTGCTCAGCAAAGGGGTTGGTGCTCTTGTGAGTTGGTGCTCACGAATAGTTGTTGTGTTGGTGTTCAACAAAGGGGTTGGTGTTCCTGAAAATTGGTGCTTGTGAATATTATTATTTGAGTTGGTGCTCATTCATATACTTGATATTGTTCTCTGTGTTTTTTTCGACATTGGGTTTCCACGTTAAATGTGGTGTCTCTCTCTATCTTGTGTGGTGTTTATTATTTCAGTTTCATTGCATATCTTGAATGTTTGGTTGAGTGGAATTTGATTAAGGGAAAATTATATAAGATATATGATATACTTATTCACCCCCCCCCCTCTCATTATATCCCATGCTTAACATTATAGTCTTACATAACAAAACCTTACTATCCAAACAAGCATAAGTCCTAACAACTAGAACAACCATAGAGGAATGTCTCAACTTTTAAATCCCACACATGAGGGTAAGAAAGACTATGGGGTGACTCAAGAATAGCCATAGGGGAAATAAACAAAGAGAAGAAGTAAGACAAATGACTTTTACTCTTCTCAACCATAGTAAAATAATTAGAATCACACAAAATTTATTTAGTCAAACAATAGAATGGTTAAATCAAAAGAGAGGCCTATTAGTCAATCATAGTCTTCCTTGGGATCTTTTTTGAAACTTTCTTTAAGATGAGGTTCTCCATCTCCAAGCTCTTTTTTGTTTTCTTTTTCTTTTCGTTGTTCCTTCTGTCTTCTTACTAAAATGGAAAAAAATCCTTTTCTAACATATCCACCTTCCTCAAATCTCCTCCTTACAACCCAATTAGAATATGGCATCTATTTGTTCTTTCCTTGGATTTACCAACCACTCTACTTGTTAGCCCATGCCTTCATAAATGGATGTTCTCTTTGCAAGTCCATAATGGTTCATGGTGGCTCTAATAGAGTCATATGGTTCCTTCTAAGGCAACCCTCCTCCCTGCATAGGGTTCAAGGCAAAGGTAATTAATGGATAAGTATGTATTTTTTCCATAAGGCATTTTAGACATTGGTCTAATTCATTATTATACATTAAATATGACCAAACAAAGGTGTTTTGACCAACCCAACAGTGATTTCAATCCATTAAGACATGCCAAGACTAAAGAAAGGGTCGAATGACATATAAGGCAATCAACTTGGATCAGTCAAGGTTTAGATAAGATATGGGTTAGAGATAGGATCACATATGATGCGATAATGCCTAGTATAGTCCTTTTTCCTTCATTGATAATGACTTATTATTGCACACTTAATGTACCCATGAAATTTGGTATCCTAATAGCCAAGGATTGCAATAATAATCATGCTATATCATTTACTTAAACTAACACAATTAGTTTTTTGATTAATTCATAAGGTCATGAAGTGTATTAATATAACACCTAGTAAAAACATAATCTCATTTCAACATAAGGCAATAATTCAAGTATTGATTAGCCACCCTTACCATTTTCATGATCCACCCACCTTGTAATCAACACCATCGAGGGAGTATGACCATCGATCTAACATAGTCACCTTGTCTATACCCAAAGCATGTCTTGATGGGTTATGAATAACATTATTATCCAGAGTCAAATAAGAGTATCAATGGTCTCATATTCATTATGTATCTAAAGGTGATCTCCTTGTAGTCTCTTTGATAGGGATCTCAATCTTTATCAGGCAATCTTATATCAATTATCAATTGAAGTCACTTGTTATTCATGAGGTGCATTATATTTCCCCTCTTAAAGAGGCATCATCCTTGATACAAGACTACTTTTTTCACCCATTAAGGCTTACAACAACCACTGATCCTCAATATTTTGACACCAATTCACTTATTGGATTTAGAATAGGTGTGGCATAATCATTCCATACTTTATAACATAAGTCAAGCATTTTATTTTTTGAATGCAATCAATTATTTTACTTGCTCAAGGTTTCTTCTTTGCATATATCTCCTAGCTAGACTGTTATTATTCTTTCAACATAATGAGAATCTTTGTGATCAATTCATAAGGATGATTCAATCCTTAATTGTAAAAATTTAAACTCTCTTTCAGGTAAAATATCTCTAACTTAGAGATGAAAGTGGTCCAATTTCAAACCCAAGCCTTGCTTCATTCAAGGCTATACTGCCACATTATATTTCATTGGTTGCATTAGATGTTGGTGCATCGTGTTAATTAACAATTGACTATTCTGAGTCTTTTTGATTAATAAGATGTTGGCTAAATTACAATTAATATTTGAAAGATGGTATTTCATTATAATGTAAATCATATTGTAAAATGCATATGTCTCAATCTTTTGAGACCCATAATTCCTCTGCTATAAAAATCTTGGTGTTCCTTGGATGTATGATTCATTATGAGAGAAGAATGATGGGTGCCAGACACAACAACCATACTGATATTTTAGGTATCCATCCATGGTCATACCATTCCAAATGGATCTAAGCTATCTTGAGTTCATAATGAATTATTCAAAACATACTATGCAATGCTGAGTTACCATATTTATTGCCATTTGAAACATAAAAAATATTCTTGAATAAGTAGAGCATGGGGAAATGCCTCCTATCACCTCAATTCTACTGACAAAGACTACAAACATGAGACTAATTACTTTTTAATTCATCATGCCAATCATGGGAAGGTTTTAAACAACTTTATACCATGCTATTTAATATTCATAGGCTCCTACAACATCGGTCCATCAACCTAGAGGATCATATGAAAATCAACATACTTGCAACTCTCAGACCATTGGTCCACTAGCTAATGTAGTCATGTGATGATCAGTAGGTAGGAGACTCCTAGGATATTGGTCCACTAGCCATACTCAATGTGTAGAGTGAAAGAGATAGTCAATATGTAGATGAGCCCTGGCATCATAAATGCACAAAGTGAAAGAGATAGTCATTACACTGGAGGCCCTTAGGACATCAATCCACTAATCATGATCTAGGTGTAGAGTGAAAGAGATATTCAACATGCTAGAGGCCCTTAGGACATTAGTCTACCAACCATGATATAGGTGAAAAGTGAAAGAGATAGTCGATACATCAGAGGCCCTCAAGACATCGATCTATCATCCATGATCCAAGCATAAAGTGAAAGAGATAGCCAATACATTAGAGGTCCTCAAAACATTAGTCCACCAGCCATGATCTAGGTGCAAATTGAAATATATGGTTAATACATTGGAGGCCCTCAGGACATCAATCCATTAGCCATGATGTAGGGGTAGAGTGAAAGAGACACCTCAATGTCTAAAACCACCATGTTTAGCAGGTGAGGAAGGATGGGGTCTTGAAATTGTGTGATAGGTTTCCATCCCATCCCATCCCACTTAGCTATTTTTCAAGGTACTTCTTCTCCCTTGTACTTGACAAAGTGATAGATATGCTCATACTAACACATGAAACCAACATAAGCAAGTATCATAATCATATAAAGTGACATTAATTGATCAAGTAGATGCAAAAATAATAAAATGAGACCAAGTAGTCTCAATAATGAAATAAAATCCAAATAAAATTCATCAACAAATTCTATGATCAACCATTAGTTTGAAACATTCAAAGGCAAGAAGAAAATAATGTTGGTTTCCAAGCAATATAAATAAAATCTCAGATAACTTAAAATAAGTTTAGCAAACACATTTAGCAAAAATCAGATCATAATATGATCACTAGGTGACTTAGAGAGTCACTAAAAGGGAGAAGGAATAAGATAAGAGGGCATTAGTGATCTATTAGTTGTATAGAGAATCAAACTATGTCATCAACATAGGGGATATATTCCACCGACCATTACTAATAAAATTATTTATAGAACCAATTACCACTTCATCATGCCAAATCCAATATTGTTTGAGAGATAACATGTAGGAGGGTTCTACACCACTGCCAATACTCAAAATGATATAGTCAATTTTATGAATTCAAGATATATTATACATGTGCCTCTTTAGAGGTCATTCTTACGAATGTTTCTTATTCATCACCCACCAAGGTGTGATATGTCATGGAAATTAGGCCTCATTGACCTTAGTGAAACCATTCAAATTAATGTCACTTGATATTAGGTCTCACCTACATGGACAGACATATATTCCTAACAAGAAAATGTGGGCTATTATTTCAAGAGAAGGGCAACTCCATAATCACCTTCTTTTGATTCTTGTTACTACACAATGTTATTCAAAGGCCCAGAGTAGTTAACAGTCCCAACTATCATGATTAAAATAAGTTCTTGTCATGATGGAAAAATAACAACACCAAAGGTATTCATTTAAAGTTACTACCACATAACTTCACATGAATTCAACATGGTCGTCAACTCTTCTAGGTTTCCATTCAACCAATCAACATCTTTATATATGCATATTTATATATTTATTAATTTATCATCATAATATCAAAAATGTGCAAGGTTATCTTAGTGCATTCCATATGCTTCACAACTAGGAAGATATGCTCGTAACCATTTGACATGCACCCATAAACAACATCATAAGTTGGGTTATGCTCATATGTGTATAAAAAGGCAATTAACAACCTAATGTTATTCAAATATAACATGTTTTTTCATGAAAGAATATTTATGCTGAGACATACTTATTTTGGTTAGTTCCTCAAAGATTCATCTTGTTTCATAAATAAAAATCAAGATTACCATTCAACTGGTTAGCATAAGGCAATATTAGATTTATACATAGAGTAAGACATAACCTTAATATTAGAGTTTTACCATATCCTGGTTCATCAAAGAGTCCTAATTCTCTAAATAGTAAGAGACATTTTCTTTAACATTCCCACACTTTAGACATACACAATCAATGTATCTAGGGAACTCATAATTTCAAAAGAGAGGTCATTAAAGCCTCTTATAATTATAATTTCAATTAACATCATCTGAGATTTAGTTCAAACATTACTAGCCAACATCAATCAGATTTTCAGTCCACCATTAATAGACTACCAACATAGAGAAGTGTAATTATTCAAGCTAAGCACCATAGTAGACAAGTAACATGCACATTCATATACATATACATATACATATACATGTACACACACACACACACACACACACACACACACACACACACACACACACACACACACACACACACACACACACACACACACACACACACACACACACACACACACACACACACACACACATACATATATTTAAGTATATATATGTGTGTGTATCTATATACATACATACATACATATATACATGTGTGTGTGTGTGTGTGTGTGTGTGTGTGTGTGTGTGTGTGTGTGTGTGTGTGTGTGTGTGTGTGTGTGTGTGTGTGTGTGTGTGTGTGTGTGTGTGTGTGTGTGTGTGTGTGTGTGTGTGTGTGTGTGTGTGTGTGTGTTTGTGTGTGTGTGTGTGTGTGTGTGTGTGTGTGTGTGTGTGTGTGTGTGTGTGTGTGTGTGTGTGTGTGTGTGTGTGTGTGTGTGTGTGTGTGTGTGTGTGTGTGTGTGTGTGTGTGTGTGTGTGTGTGTGTGTGTGTGTGTGTGTGTGTGTGTGTGTGTGTTTGTGTGTGTGTGTGTATCACCATGAGATTTCAATTGAGAGGTTCTATTGTTCCTCCAACCATAACGACATATCACATATATTTTATGTTCTATCATAACATAATATTCAAAATAAGTATCATAGGGGTTTTACAAAATTGGTACTCACATCAACCCATATTAGGACTTTAGTACCCCAGATCAAACATTATTAGGGTAATTTCATGTGTAATGGCCATCAAATCCATATTTAAAGCAAGCACCCAAGTTAGTCTCCCTCCCAGATTATGTCCATTGGGATTTACTTGGTCTCAAATCTATGACTTTCATAAGTGGGGCTTGTGTTTGAGCACAATTCCTTCTTTGGTACCATTAAAGGTGATTCCTTCTTCTCCTTCTATGATGAGAATATAAAGATTGCCCAACTTTCCCATTCCCTTGCTCAGGTGAAGAGGCTCCCTTTTGTAACATAGAGACTCGAGACAACATTTCTTCTAACACAATCATCACCTCTTATAGGGTCTTGAGGATTTGACATTGGATTTCAAATGCTTGCATAATTTGGGGATCTTGGTGATTCCCAACTACAACATATTTGGTGCCTTCCTTTTATGACATATTATCTACATGATTTAGATTTTAAAATAGTTAGTAGGTAGCATGCACAAACAATCAAATTACAAAATTCATATTAACCAGAGTTAGAAAGGTGATTAACTCATGCAAATCATCCCCAAAGCTCCCAAAGTTTAACCTAGGATTTGATACCAAATTTCATTCCCATTTTTTATCCTTCTAAAACAATCACAACATAACCATTTCATAACAACCAAACATAAAATTTGAGTGGATATACGAATTATATCAATTGATGCTCATAAAAGTAAATCTCGTAATTGCCATTATTCTATAAATGGTGTAAGTCACTGATTAAAAAGTAAAAAACTCTTTTCATTTAGACACATGCTAAAGAGCTTGTTCACTGGCCTATGCTCATAGTCACAACATTATGACGTTGATATAGACATCAAGATTAACATCGACCATTACTGACATAATCAGCTCCACATGGCCACTATAGTAATCTCTTTGGCCATGCTAGTTTCTCTTTAGGTTCCTGGGGCCACTCTTTCCACCTATCACTTCCCAAACAACTTTAGGGAAAATTCTACATGCGAAAAATTCACAAATCTACTACCCTACCACTCTACAGGGATAACGTAGCTTCCCTAAGTGTTGTACCATGTGGTAGCAACATGCTAACCTATTTGACTACAGGCTTCACATTAAGCATGGATGTCTCTAAAATAATAAAACAATGTGATTTTTCCATGTGGTAGCATCCCACTTACCTACTTTCCTATAAGCTTTGCACCTAATATAAACTTCTCTAAGATAACATGGCAATGAGATTTTACCATGTGGTCAAATCCCACTCACCCACTTGCCTACAAGATTTGTGCTTTATATGAACTTCTTTAGGATAACAAGTCACTGGGATGATGCTACATGGTAACATCCTACTAGCCTAGAGGCTTTCCACACTGTATGGACTTATTTAGGATCATGAGTTGTCAAGATGATGCCACATGGAAATATCCTACTAGCTTGTGAGCCTGACATTAACTCTATAGTAGGCCAAGTTGATATCACTCCTAGGTTAGCAGGATGATAACACATGACTTATTATGAACCACTCATATAAAGTCATAAAAATGACTAAGGCAAAAGACAATGAAAATACCCAATTAAGATACATATAAGGGAAAGTCGAAGTGGATGAATTTAGTCGATAAGGTAAATCTAACTAAGGTAAAAGGCAATATTCAACTAAGTTGAAGTCTATGATGATTTTAAAAAGTGACTATGGTAATAAAGGTCAATTAAACCAAAACCTACACAAAATAATTAGGTAAGGCTATAATCAAATGTGTAAGAGAAACATTGAAAACATCCAAGGCTAAAATATGAAGCCGATCAAACTAGAAAGCAGGTTTGAGTCTAAATCAATAAGTCAAAACTAAACCAATAGTCTAATTGGTTTAGGTAAAACATCAAAGATATATTATATTTCTAATAATTAATCACAACATCGACAATCACTCAACAATCAAAAGAACTAACCTCCTCATAGGTCGAGTAAACAAGAAGGCGTCAAGGCTTAATTGGATCTTTCGATACTAAACTAATATTCTCATTAGTTTAGTCGACTAACAAAATATCTAAAGGTAACTTAATCTATCCAAAACACCGTTTACTACTCAATCTATGAGCCATTTGCTCTATTCCTTAAAATTTAGACCATCTAACATCAACACATAGACCTAATCTAATATACCAAAGACAAGAAGTTCTACAAGAGATTTTCTAAAGTGAAGAGACACATAGTCAAGTATTGGCATTCTAAATATTTTTTCAATCACTGATCACTTCATGCAAGGGTATCAAAAGTTATACCCAACCAGTTACCTTGCATTGTTATTTCCTTAGCAGAAGAGCCCAACTCAGTTATAAATCTCTTCTTTATAAAAGTTGGTCTTGTAAAAGGAAAAGTCTAAGTTAGAAATCCTACTCAATGATTTAATTAAGGGACTCTTTCTTAAGATGTATCTCTACTAGGATATCATCAATATTTAGAATATCAAGTCAAGCTAAATTGTTATCTCTAATGACAACCAACACAACTTTATATTTTAAGTTTCTTCCACATGGATAGACTTAAATCCCAAAGATAGGCATACATAATATAGGTAAAGGATTCTTTTTTACTATCAATAAAAACATAGATTATCACCAAGGTTAAACCAAAAAAGGCATACTTATCATTTTATCAAAAGAACCATATATACCTAAGAGTTACACCTAATTTAGTTGATTCCTTCTAAAAAAGTTCCATGGTCAAAACCCATTGAGGTTCTCCTTAACATATCTCAAGAATTCTTTGAGATTTTATATTACTTAGATTATGCCTTACCACAAAAGGGTTTGTCATAACTAGCTTCATGCAAACAAATCATAATATTATCTTTAACATCATCAACATAAACATTCTAACTTACTTGCCTTCTTACTTAGACATGTCTTCCACATTAAGACCATCTAGAATTAAAAATATTATGAGCAACTCAATATGCAATACACAAATCACTCACATGAGATTTAACTAAATATAAACATATTATATAATAAGGCCCTTAATTTGGTCAAGCTCAAGCATTTACATACAACATTATTATGGATTCCATTTAAGATGATGAATCTATCGTAAGGAGATCTAGAATCATATATAAACAAGAAGACTATTCAACAGTTATCTAAACTAATAACCAAGATGCTCAATTGGTAAGCTTCATAATGATAGTGGCTCATAACTTGACCCATAATAAATTATTAACATATAAATACAATAGGTTTAACTAAGAATAAATAATCATTTACATATAGCCAGTTATAGAAATCAACAAAACAATAATAATTGATAGTTAAAGACGAGCTCCTCTTTGTTCCAGTGTAAATTCGGCCAACAAAAGGTGGGATCACCTCCCAACCTTTTTCCATCATCAAGAAACTACTCTAGGCACCCTTAAGCAAGACTCCCAACTCCAATCATGTTCTCATCATGGTGCAAGAAAAATAAAGAAAATAATGTAATCAAGATATATAGGGGTCAAGGAGATGGCTACTCCTAAGGAAACAATCCAAACTTTTCATAGTCAAAGAGGTTACTAACCTCAAATCTATTTTTAGCAAGAATAAAACATAAAAGATAAACCAAAGGGATCAAAACAACTAGCCATTCAACCAATTAAATGTGTTATAGTTTATATATTCATGAGAGGGCTCAGGCAACCTACATCACGTCTCACATGAGAGACATAACCCTTCTTCCATCATGAAGAATGTAACCTTTCGAAACCTTATTATCCAAACAAGCATAAGTCCTAATAGCTAGTGTTGGGTGAATATTTTGTCAGTCAGCCAACTGATGAGAAAAACAAGTCTTATCAACCACAACAGGGGAGATTGGTCATCCAAAGTTGTAGGTTTACCACATCCAAAGGGGACAAATCTCTCCTCTCATCAAGGGGAGGTTCCCTGTTAACTATGAGGAGGCTATATACTATAAATATATGCAAAAAATAACACTCAGGGGTAGGGTAACACCATCCATCTCTCTTTTTTTAGAGATGATGCTCACAAACAAAGGAGAAATCTTGGTGAAGACACTGAAAGCACTTATCTTCTTTCAGAAGTGGTTTTACAGGAAACAACAAGAGTTCTTTTAGGTAGTGATAAGTGATTGGTAACTAGATACAGTAACCAACAGGATGAAGTATAGCACAAAGTCTCCACTTTAGCTACCCAAAGAGTAAGATACGAAGAACAATGAGGGTACAAAGTCATCCAAAGGTCCTTTACATAGAAAATAGAAAACAACTAAACACACTAAAGGCAATGATAGGTAACACAAAGTCTTCCTACAGTTGGCTTCAAGACACCTTTCTGATTATCTCCACAAATTTTGCTTATTTCATCAAATGGACAAGAACACATTTAGAAGACAGTCATAAGAACAATCCCCTAGATGACACAAGCCATGACATCACAAAGTCTGAAAGTAACTTGCTTTCTCATTTAAATAAGGAAATATGATCAACAACCTAAGCTCAAAGTCTCAGTGATAGCCTCTCAATTTTGGTAGAGTTTTGCTTCTTTTATCAAAAAGATCTCCTAAAAATAATAAAAGAGTTTACAATATATAGCAGCTAAGAAATACTTGGTGCTTTGTTTCATATAATGGCCCATGTCGTGCATTCAAAGCCTTGAATTCATTTTTAGTTATGTCAGGGGGCCATGCTGAAATAGGGCATCAGCCTTAACTATGGCATGCCAATTCATTTCAAATGTCTTCTCTTGGGTTTGGATCATCTGGTCTATCCCCTCTGATGTCTGTGCAACTGTTCATTTTGTCTTTACCCCAAGGGAGATAAACAAGCTATGTCTTTAATGTTTGCCAGTCAAAATATCTACTTTGCATACTGTTCCACCTACTGGAATAACTACTATGTAGATATTTTGGCCTCTCCCTCTTTTTGCTATGATTTGAGCCCTCAGGCTATCTTTTCCCCTTTTTGATTCTTTTGGTTCCTCCTCTCAGTGGATCTTCCTTTCGGCCTAAAGGTATTTGAATGCCTTTGAGTCTGCATTTAAGCTTGTAAAGATCAACAAACACTTTATTATCGCAAATTTGATGTCTTTAGGTCCGTCATCATTTAAAAGCTAACAGCTAGTTGTTGTCCTAAATTTGATGGCTGTGGGCTTGTCATCCTCCTTAGCGATTCCTTCATGTCTTTCCCACTTGCTTTGGCTACTTTTCATTGGGATTCATCCTTTTTATAGTGTCTTTGTATTGGGAGTGCTCCATCTTTGACATTTGTCACAGTCTACTACTTTAAAACTTTGCCAACTTACAAAAAATGGGACCCACAACACTTCTTGCCTGAGTAGCTTCAAAAGGGGAATGGGGATAGGTGGCACTTTCCACTGATCTTAATAAGTGACACGTGGCATTTTTCACTGTGGCATCTTAAGAAATGCCATTTTGGTGACAGCATCCAACACTTGTTGCAAATGGTGCACATGATCTAGGTGATGCTTGGAAAAGATAGTTAAATCATCCAAGTACACCACAATGAACTTACCCATTTCATATTTGAAAGCAAGGTCTATTTCTCTCTGAAAGGTGGCACCAACATTTATCAGGCCAAATGGCATTCTCTGATAGGCAAAGGTGCCCTAAGGCATGGTGAAGGCAGTCTTGTGTTGGTCCGCTTTACCAACTTCTATTTGATTGTATCGTAAGAAGCTGTCTAGCATTGATAACACCTCAGAACCGGTCACTATCTGAAGTAATTGGTCCATGATGGGAAATGATAGTTATCCTTTAAGGATGACTGATTCAAGTTCCTGAAGTCCACATAGAGGCAAATTTTTCCATTCTTCTTCCTCATAGGCACTATGTTTGCAACCCATGTAGAATGATGGATTAGTAAAATTATCCTGACATTTAGCATTTTTTGTATTTTAGATAGAATAGTACCTAATATCTTCAAATTGTACTATCTAGATTTTTGCTTGTAAGGCACTGAATCACTTTTGAGAGGAATGTCATGGCAGATTTTTTTAGGTCTGAGTGACTTCAGATCATCATAGGAGTATGCTAGGACATCCATGTACTGGTGGAGTAAAGTAGTGAACTTGGATCTCTCCTCAAGAGTGCAACACTTCCTAATGTTCACCATTTTGGGATCTTCCATGGTACCCAAATTTATCTGATCAAACTCTTAGGAGGAGCTTGAATCTATTTGCTACTATTTGATGAATCTATCATGTTTGTCAAATAGTTTCTCCAAGGAAACCAGGCCTTTTGGGATTTTATTTCCTTTGAGTTGTAGGAACTCTTCACCTACATCTGCACTTGATTCAGGGGCTGGTTCAAGCTTTTAAGGCTCACTGCCTTCGAAATGTAGCTATTCAAAACTATCTTTTTGCTTTAAGAAAGTAATGATTTAGTTGTCATTGTTAAACACTTACCAATGACTGGAATTATTAGGTACACTTGGTTGAAAGACCAGATCAATAGTGTACCTATCTCCTTTGAAGTCAGGGTGAAGAACCAAAAGAGTCGCTAAAATGGCCAAAGCATCAGCTCTATCATTAAATTCTTTGGGAACTGTAGCGATGCTGAAAGCATCAAAGTTTTCAATTTGATCCCAGACTAGATTTTGGTAATAGCATAATCTCTCATTTTTGGTTTGGTACAGGTTTCTCACCTGACAAACCATCAGTTCAGCATCCCCCTTGGCATGAAGGAGTTTGATGCCTTTATCCCTAGTAGCCTTTAATCCAAGCAACAAAGACTCATACTCAGCTATGTTGTTGGTGTTGCTAAACTACAATTTGTATGATGAAGGAAAAATATCTTCTTGAGGAGATATCAACACAATCCTAGCTCCTGAATCGGTAGAAGAGTAGCTGCCATCGAATTCTAAAATCCATACCTCCTCAAACACTAATTTTTATTTTGATTCTTCTTTATTTAAAGAGGGGGATTCTTCTACACTTACATGGTACTCCATCAATTCTTCTACTATTACATCTGAACGTATTTTTAGGCTATCACATTCAAGAGTTTTATTAGGTGCTTCATGAACTTCCTCTGTGGTTAATAAATAATTACCCATGCTCGAAGACTCAAATAGACTCTGAGCTTTAGGGACTGATGTCTGAATAACAACATATTTTGCTTCCTTCTCAGGGAATAGCCTCTTCATGATGCCTTTGACATGGATTCTTTCTTCGGATAGGTCCATGCTCAATTCACCTCCAACATTCTTATAGAAATTATACCTAAGAAGGATGCCATATGATGCTGGGACATCAGCCACCAAGACAGTCATCTTGATTCTTTTGTTTGGGAACACTACAAATGCAAATTGGGCATCTTTGATTTGTCCCAGTAGTGGTAATTATTTGTTCTCCATGGAGAAACATCTCCCAAATGTCTTGGTCAATGTAAGGCTAAAGGATTTGGCCACTTTGGCAGGCATGACATTGTCTGAAGCTCTGGAATCAATGATACAATTACTCAGCTTGTGACTGTTTATCAACAGAGAAACATAGAAAGGCTCTATTTTCTCAAGGGCAAAAGGAGGAGTAATGACAAGGTTGTTTGGGATAGGCATGTTCCTTGGGGAATCATGAGTTACCTTCTTAGTTTCTTATCTTGTAGGGATGGTTTGGTTCTTCACACATTGAACCAACTTGTCCAATTGCTCAGGATTGGACTGCAAAAAATCAAATTCAGACATTTGAATTTTGGTTTTCTTTATATGGTCAATTATGTCAAATATATGGAAAGAGCTAGGAGTAGAGGATGGGAATTCATCCTTTTGGTTTTTAGAAGGGGGAGTAATGGATTGTGAATTTGAAGTAGAAGGCGTAGGGATGTTTGGTGTACTTACCTTACTTGCAATCACCAAATCCTTTGGCTGGAAAGGTAGAGTGGTTCCCCACTTAGCAATTGAAATTATTGGTTGAGGTCACTCCTCTACTTTCTCCTTATCAGCTAGTTGAGCTGATTGATTCTTGGACCAGGTGAATACAACATATGATCCCTCAACTGCATTACCTTCACTTCTCGGTTCATCCTGATAATTAAGGAAACCATTGTTGGAGTCGCCAGCTAATTCTTCTTCTTCTTCAGTGAAGAGATTAGCGTCATCTTCCAAATTTAGCTCAGAGTAGAAGGAAAAATTTGATTCAGCTTCAAGATATCCAACTGCTAAGTTGGTTAGAGGTGCTTCAAGGGCAAGGTTCCTTTATGGAGGAGAAAGGCAATTTGTTTGCCCTTGATTCTTGGTAGCATTGCCTTGATATGAATGATTTGGGAATGTTCTCCTTGGTACATCTCTGTATGAAGGATTAGATGACACCCTGTGCCATTTGCTTTTTAAGAGCAAGTAACTCATTGGCTAGCTTCTACACCATTGGATCAGTGGTGGTTGTAGGTGAGTATTCAGAAGATGAAGAGGATTTTACTTTATTAGGGTCTCTCCTTATCTTTCCACCAAGATAAGGTCATCTTCTACCTCAGTAGCCAAGTCTTAAGCAGTAGCAAGTCTATGTGTCTAGCCCATCTTAGCAAGAAGCTCACTTCAGGCAGCTGTGAGTTGATGAAGAAGCATTTGAGGTTTTCAGGTGTTGGCTGAGTAATGACAGGAATTCGATTCCTCAGCTTGTCAAACTTTGCTATGAAATCCCTCATAAGTTCATGAGGTTCCTTCTTCATCTGTGTGATCTGGGATAGCAAAGCATGTGCATCTTCTGGTGGCTTGAACCTAGCTTCAAAGTTGGCTTTGAGTGTGTCCCAATCAGTCACTGATCTAGCTTGCAAATGGTAAAACCAATCTACAATAACACCTTGTAGTGTCTCCACAAATAGCCTGACTGCTATGTCTTCATATTCTACGCCTATCACACCACAGGCTATGCTAAAGGCTGCAATGTGTTCATTAGGATGAACTCTCTCATCACCAAAGAATTTGGGGAAATTCTTCCTTGAACTGTGTGGAAGCTCGTGTAGAGGTGGGGTTAGATTAAGTGGGCCAAAATAGTTACCCCAAGGGCTTTGAATTGCCATGATTGGATTATGGAAAACAAAGATAACAAATTTAGGTGGAGTACGTACAGGCAAAGTTCTATTCACAGTAGAAAAAGTAGCTCTGCCTTGTGTTGGTGACCTAGTACGGGAAGGAGGAACACTCCTAGATCATTGAACTTGAAGTTGGGGAGGAAACAAATCAAAATTTCTTTACTGCACCAACTCAAAGACAAGGTCAATAACACCTTGGGATCTTTGACTTCTGGTATAACATGGAGTTGCCAGATTGTAAGATAAAAATGGGAAGGAACAGGTCTTACTTCAACTTGAAGCTTGAGGCTTCAACTACATGCTCTTCCTTAGCAGATCTGGTTTGCAGACTAGATTATATAACAACAATGGATAAGGCTATAATGATAATGGGTAAGACCCAGATGAGAGTCACCAGATATATATGTGTGTGTGTGTGTGTGTGTGTGTGTGTGTGTGTGTGTGTGTGTGTGTGTGTGTGTATATATATATATATATATATATATATATATATAATGGATAAGGATAGGAACTGCTTCAATCTGAAGCTTGAGGCTTCAGACTGCATGTAACCTTCCCCAGCGGAGTCGACAAAAAGCTCTTGGGTGAATATTTTGTCAGTCCAACCACAGTAGGGGAGATTGGTCATCCAAAGTTGTAGGTTTACCACATCCAAAGGGGACAAATCTCTCCTCTCATCAAGGGGAGGTTCCATGTTAAATATGAGGAGCCTATATACTATAAATATATGCAGAAAATAACACTCAGTGGTAGGGTAACACCATCCATCTCTCTTTTTTTAGAGATGATGCTCACAGACAAAGGAGGAATCTTGGTGAAGACACTGAAAGCACTTCTCTTCTTTCAAAAGTGGTCTTACAGGAAACAACAAGAGTTCTTTTAGGTAGTGATAAGTGACTGGTAACTAGATACAGTAACCAATAGGATGAAGTATAACACAAAGTCTCCACTTTAGCTACCCAAAGAGTGAGATACGAAGAACAATGAGGGGACAAAGTCATCCCAAGGTCCTTTACATAGAAAATAGAAAACAACTAAACACACTAAAGGCAACGGTAGGCAGTACAAAGTCTTCCTACAGTTGGCTTCAGGACACTTTTCTGATTATCTCCTCAAATTTTGCTTATTTCATCAAATGGACAAGAATACATTTAGAATATAGACATAAGAACAATCCCCTAGATGACATAATCCATGACAACACAAAGTCTGAAAGTAACTTGCTTTCTCATTCAAATAAGGAAATATGATCAACAACCTGAGCTCAAAGTCTCAGTGATAGCCTCTCAATTTTGGTAGAGTTTTGCTTCTTTTATCAAAAAGATGTCCTAAAAATAATAAAAGAGTTTACAATATATAGCAGCTAAGAAAGACTTGGCACTTTGTTTCATGGAATGACCCATGATGTGCATTCAAATTCTTGAATGCATTTTCAATTTTGTTAGGGGGTCATGCTGAAATAGGGCATCGACCTTAACTGTGGTGTGCCAATTCATTTCAAATGTCTTCTATTGGGTTTGGATCATCTGGTCTGTCCCCTCTATGTCTATGCAGCTATCCATTTTGTCTTTACTCCAAGGGAGATAAATAGGTCGTGTCTTCAATGTTTTCCAGTCAAAATATTTGCTTTGCAGACTATTCCACCTACTGGAATAACTATTGTGTAGATATTCAGCCTCTCCCTCTTTTTGCTGTGATTTGAGCCCTTGAGCTATCTTTTCCCCTTTCTGATTCTTTTAGTTCCTCCTCTCGACGGTTCTTACTTTTGGCCTGAAGGTATTTGAATGCCTTCGGGTCTACGTTTAAGCCTGCAAAAATCAATAAACACTTTATTGCTACAAATTTGATGTCTTCGGGTCCGTCATCATTTGAAAGCTAACAGCTAGTTGGTTGTCCTAAATTTTATAGCTGTAGGCCTATCATCCTCCTTAGCGATTCCTTCATGTCTTTCCTACTTACTTTGGCCACTTTCCATCGGGCTTCATCCTTTTTACTGTGTCTTTGTATTGGGAGTGCTCCATCTTTGACATCTGTCATAGTCTGCTGCTTTGAAACTTTACCAACTTACAAAAAATGGGACCCACGACACTTCTTGCCCAAGTAACTTCAAAAGGGGAATGGGGACAGGTGGCACTTTTTGCTGATCTTAACAAGTGACACATGGCATTTTCTACTGTGAAATAGGCAAGGACACTTGGCAGCATCCATTTAACTTATAGAAGCTTAAGATATCTTTTGAGAGTCCTATGGAAGATGACACATGGTGGCTTCCGCTGAGCTTTTAGAAACACTATAGAAACATTCGGGACTCATTTGGATTCACACGGATGATGACACTTGGTGCACTCCACTTACCTTAGCAACTCACTTGGGGCCCACCATAGTCCTTACTCCATAATGAAATAAAAGAAAGAAATGATGGATGTTGACACTTGGCGCTTTCCACTAAGTTTTACAAGGGACACATGGCAACTTCCACTGCATTTAGAAAAACATATTAAAACCTTTTGTAGTTGCCACTTGGCGGCCTCTGCAAAACTCTGAGAGAAGCTTATTGAAAGAAGATTTGAAACTTATAAGAAACTTGAAAAATGGATGCAGACACTTGTCGTGCTCCGCTGAGTTATAAAGGGACACGTGGCACATTTCGCTATTTTTTAAAAACAAATTATAATGTGTCTCAACAGATGACACTTTGCAGCTTCCGCTCAACTTTGAGACTTCGACAAAAGTTTAGGCAAAAAGAAAAACCCATGCAAAATGAAAAACTTGCGCCCTGTGTCATAACCCTTACTGCCTCAAAATTGAAATGCGCAGGGACAAAAATTGGAGTGCATAACTGAAACTCAAAATAAAATGTAGAGTAATTTACCCTACAAATGGAAGAGAGAATTTTTTGGCTTGTAGGACCAAAATTAGTTCATGTGTTGTCCCAAAAATGAGTGACATACTTTAGGAACAATAGTTAGAATAACCATGGAGGAATGTTTCAAATCTGAACTCCCATACACGAGGATAGGAAAGACTATGCAATGACTCAATCATAGGCATATGAAAAATAAATAAATAAATAAATAAATAAAAGAAGTAAGAAAAGTAAATTTTACTCTTTCGCATCACAGTAAAATAATTAAAATCACACAAAATTCATTTGGTCAAACAACAAAATAGTTAAATCAAAATAGAAGCATGATAATCGATCCCAATCCTTCTTGGGATGTCTTCTAAAACTTTATTCAAGCCGAATTTCTCACTCTATAGGATCTTTTTGGTTTTTTTTTCTTTTCATTGCTCCTTATCTCTTCCTACTAAACTGGTAAAAAGTCATATTCTAAGAGATCCACCTTCCTCAAATAAGCGTTCTCTCCTCCTTACAACCCAATCAGAACATGACATGTGTTTGTTATTTCCTTAGTTTAACTAACCACTCTACTTGCTAGCCCATGCCTTCATAAATGGAAGTTATTTTTACCAATCCATAATGGGGCATGATGGCTCTATTAGAGTCCTGTAGTTGATTATAAGGCAACCCTCCTCCCTACATAAGGCTCAAGGCAAGGGAAATTAATGGACAAGTTTCCAATTCTGTAAGGCATTATAGATGTTGGTCTACTTCATCCTTATACATTGAATATGACCAACCAAAGGTATTTCGACCACCCTAGTAGTGATTTCAATCCATTAAGGCATGCCAAGACTAAATAAAGGGTTGAATGGCATACAAGGCAATCAACTAAGATCAATTAAGAATTAGATAAGATATGAGTCAGAGATAAGATTGCATATGATGTAATAATGCTTGGCATATTCCTTATTCCTTCATTGGCAATGACCTATTCCTACACACTTATTGCACCCATGAAATCCACTATCCTAATAGTTGACACTTTCAATAATAAGCATGTTAGATCCTTTACTTAAACCAATGTAATTAGCTTTATAATTAATTTATAAGGTCATGAAGTGGGATCAATATAACAAGCATAATCTCAATTGTAACATAATGCAATAATTCAAGTATTGCTTAACCACCCTTATTATTTACATGAGACATCCACCTTGCAATTAACACCACCAAGGTAATATTACCATTGATCTAACATAGTAACCTTGTCCATATGCGAAGCATGTCTCAATGGGTCATAAATAAGATTATTATCTAGTGTCAAACAAGAGTATCAATGGTCCCAAATTCATTACGTATCCAACCATGAGCTCTATTTAGTCCTATTGGTAGGGATCTTAGTCTTTATTAGGCAATATTATGTCAATTAGTAATTGAAGTCACTTTTTGTTCATGAGGTGCATTACAAATATCTTTTATTTTATTAAACAGTTGAAGAATGTCTCCTCATTTGGGTTGGAGGTAGCATTGGTGGACCTTATCAAATCAATGGTGTCAAAAATCTTCCTCGATGTCCTCTGTAGATTATCCACTATTTCTTTTGGGGTCTAGATGGTGCTTACCTTTGGTTACTTTTGCACAAATTGATCGAAACTTCTAAACATTTCCTTGATCACCCACTATTGCATCCATAAAAATATAAGGATCTTTTCTGATATTATCAAGGTTTGAAGGATTTACCTTCTCTTTATTAGAGAGAAGATATCTTCTCTCTACTCTAGCTCTATTTACTAGCCTTCAGCCATCATAATTTTCCTCTTGACTTTTCTGAAAGTGCTTGTATGCCTGTCAAAATGGAATTTAATTGTGGGTTGCTCAGTTATCACCAAGTATTATCTCATTGTTTCCTCTTTTTGTTGTAATTGCCTAATCCATGAAAGAATATTTAGGGAAACTTATTACTCTATTTGTTATATTTTCCTTGTAGGTGATGTTTACTAAGCTGGTTGTGCATGTTGAGATCCTTGAGCAATCAAAATGGATTGCCCTGGGGGTAGCACATGATTTGGGGAGGATGTGCCTATTATAGGAAATAAAGGAATAACTTTCTTCCATCCACTAACCTGCTTCTGGGTTGGTGTGTTTATGATGTACTTAGTCTTCCCCTTTGCTTTGTGTACCAAAACTATAGGTGTATTCATTTGTGTAGCTCATCCAATGGGCATTTTTATCTGTGTAAATGGCCTAGAAGGGGTGACTTATGCAATAAAAAGAGTGGTAGACACTAGGTTTTAAAAATTTACTCCTTGGCTTGGACTAGGGGATTGAGGGATGGTTCCACTGAAGAAGGAATATGTCATTGGGGTGCATACTATATTTTAAAAATAATCAATAATAATAATATATACAACCCCAAAAATCATATTAGTAGTGGTCATAGGATCCATAGTAGTAGGCTGGACTATGGTGGGTAATTTGTTAGTGTAACATTAGTGTAGGGCTAGGTTATTCAAACAAAATAATGTAAAGTATGCAAAGAATCTGTCACACTAGTTGTAATTGTAAATATTAAGGAAGTTATCAAAGAATGTGAACCTGAAAAACTTACAACCAAAAGAGGAATAGCTAGAGTGCTAACTAATTTGGTTGACATTATTGTGATATAAGGAGGAGAGCTTAGAGATATGGCTAGGAATGGCCCTTATATTTTAGATTGGAGTTGTGACTCTACCTATCCCATTGAATCTCCTTTTCTATCCAATAATAATTTAATAGATACCAAATTAGTGTCCTTTTAGTTGACCTCTTTAGATCTTGCTATCAACTCTATTCCTTTGATTGGGCACTTTCCTCAGATAACCATTCATCCTCTAGGTGTAATTTTGTGGTCTCACTAATGGATCATGACTCTTCAATTTCTAGCCATGATGCCTATTCATTATTATTAGTTCATCTCTTATCCTCTTCCTCACTATCATAGACTACGATAGGGTCTGATCTTTATGTTCCTCTTCTTTTATCTCCACTCTCATTTTAGATTTTTAATAGTTATTTTTTCACTTCCACCTTTTGAAGAGAAATAAGTGGAGTCTTGGGATTCTTTGTATATCTAAGTATTAGTTTAGTGACAATAAAGGTTGGCCTAGTTGAAGGTAGAATGGGAGATGGAGGGACTGTAGTGGTAATAGATGGTGATGGAGTGGGAATGACAATCACCACTGGTGGAATGATAGGTGGTGAGGATCATTGCCCAAGAGATTGGGGGATTACCAATGGTGGTGACAAAGGAGGAGAAGCAATAAAAACATGAGACAAAAATAAAAGAAGAGATCCCTATTGTGTAATGGTCAATGGAGGTAAGGGTAACACAAAAAATATATTATCTTCTCCACTTGGACTTGCAGGCCTTTCTTCTTCAACTCTATATTGTGGGGAGGTGGTAGAAACCATGGGTATAGGGTAAGTTAGATAAGTCTCCACTCTCTATTCAACATGAGCTACCCCAGATGGGCCAACTTCTTCTTGTGTTCCTAATTCTACTTGAGAAGGGGGTTTGTGAATGGGTTCTAAAACCCATCATTACTTCTCAATCATTTTAGCATATTTGGTGATAGTAGGATCATATTGGATCCTCTATGCCACAATCATAGACATATTTGCTATGTGAATCCTGATAACCACTTCATAGTCATATTCAACATTCATAAAAATGATGTCATGGTCATAGGCCTGGTGCCCATAGTTGATCCTAATTTTTCTTTCATATTTATTGAGATGTGCTTTAGCATTCCCTCTATGGTCCCATTGTCTATAACTTTCACATGTGAAGATATAATGTGTCCTAATTTTCCTAAAAATTTGTAGGTGATCTCACCTTGTGTATTGTATTATGTCAATGCTAAGAGGGGTGGGATGAAGAACTGCTTGCTTTGCTTTCCTTAGCTCGATGTCAACACTCTCTACGAATTGAGAAATATTTTACTACTCAACAACCTTATCAAGAACAATCCTTAGTAGGTATAAAGGGTGTTCCCTAGTATCTTCTATTTTAATTATTGTGCACTCCATGTATAACCAATAATCACCCATTTTCTAAATAGACTTCTATATTTGATTAGACAATCTAGGCATTTTCTTTTCATAAATAAATTAATAAAGCATAAGATATAAGGTTTTAGTCAACCTCTTCATGTTCTCCCTAAACTTGTGGATATGGAGAATGTTTAATTCCTCAAATATCCTATTATGAGGATATTATATGGATGGTTACCAATGTTCCTAAAATGGTGAGTGGACCATTACAGTTATAACATCCACTACATATGACATCATATAGAAGTCACCATCCAAAAAACTTCCAATATTGTTGATTCTAAGAAATAAGTTGGAGATAATGATTTCTCCAATTTCTATGACCTTTTTAGATGTCAAAATCATGTCTAGTAGAGGGACCCATATCTCATTGACATAGGAAATAGTAAAAAAACATATATTCTATTCAAAAGGGCCATAACAATTCTTACCCCTGGCTTGAAGACAATGATATGAATGGCAGAGATAGGGTCCTAAACTATAGATTTAATTGCATTATCAACCCATTCCCATAACTTACTACTAATATTGTTGTTAAGAAACCATGTGTTTACCATATCTTGCATGTATGTCATCCCAAGCACTGTAAGTCTATATTAATTATCAAAGGCATTGTCACTAATATATGTAGTAGGCGTTTTGTTTACCCTAAAGTGTAGTATTTTTACAAAAAATTTGTAACTCATAAATGAATCAAACAAGATGTTTATGCATGGCATTACCTCTAACTTTGTCACTGCATTATGGAAACCCATTACTTTGATGGCCAATAGGTTGTTTGTGTATCTTTACATGAAGATCGATAGTTGGTCCCTAGATTTATAAATATCAGTTACCTTGACCACATCCCAAATGATATGATAATGCTTAAATTCATGTTTTATGACTATCAAATCAAAGGTTGCATACACAAATTTATTTGACCCTTTAATAGAGTATGCCAAGGGAACTAGAACGCGAGTTGTGGCTACCATTGAATCTCTAGTTTGAAATCCTTTGATATTTGGAAATTCATAAATATATTCATCGTAAGAGAGATTTGGATTCAAAGTGTGCACTTAGATGTTTAAAATCAATGTAATTAACTAGATTTGGTAACTTAGAATATATGTCTTCAGTTGTGTCTATTTTGAGAATTCAATGCATCAATTCATTACTTCATGTGAATTAATGGCTATAACAGCTTTGGATACTTCTCCATGCTTAGTATTTTCATTTTAAATTCATAAAATTGAATTTTCTAGCTTTTTTAATGTCATGTGGCTTCTTCAACATGTTCCCAGATGCTTAGTCATATTAATATGATAAATGTCGCTTTTATGCTCTTTTAGACTTAGTAGTGGTGTCTTTGATGTTTATTCATGTGTCTTAGAAGGGCACATGTATACATGTCATCATTTTGGTGATCGTTGAAGTCTGATTTATTGTAATTTTCTCTTCAACTCATAGGTTAGTAGGATGATGATGAGTGGATGACTCTCAACAGTCCACTTGCTCAAAAGTATCCATACAAGGGTCCATGATGACATCACCACTAGGCTACTGGGTGAGCGAGATGATGACATGTAGATGACTCTTGGTGATATGCTTATTTAGGATCATCCATATAAGATGCTTTAATGACATCACTACTATATGAGTGATATGATGACATGTGGTTGGATCTCAATGATCTGCTTACCTAGAATCCCCTGTACAAAGGTGCATGATGCTGTCACCACTATAGTAGTGGGATGATGACACATGGATGAATGTCATTTACCTAGGATCTTCCATACAAAATTCTTTATTAATATCACCCCTAGGAGGTTGGGATGACTTGTACCTTTATTAATTGGTGCTCTAGATGAGCAAAATGATGATGTATGGGAAGAATGAACCCCATGATGGTTTTGGAAACACCTAAGTGTGAGATAATCTATTCAAAATACATAATGTAGAAAACAAACCCACTAAACAACATAATTCATCATCTTGATTACCCACATAGATCATAAATCAAAATGTGTACATAAGCACTTAAATAAAATTAAAGGTGAATAATAAAGAATACAATACGGCTTAGACACAACTTAGATTCCTTTAAAACACCTTGCAAATAATGAGATGAAACATATGGATTGCATTAATAAAATAACCATAAACCATGATAGTTACGTGAATTTCTAAAACATCAAATAATTTCCTTGAATTCATGCCTTTCAAATATATATATTATAGACCTCTACTTCATAATACCTTAAAAGGATGTTCAATTAATATTGGGTCCCTATTTTAAAATTTTAAAATGGGGTGTGTGTGTGTGTGTGTGTGTGTGTGTTAGGGTACAACATATTGGATCTCAAACTCCTTGTTTATTTAAGACAAGATTACTTTAATGCAATTATATTAATAACAAAAGAACTATATCAATGAAGGAATTGCTACATGATTGATTACAACACTCTTGAATCACCGTACTAATATGATTTCTTGTCTACTATCTTTTTGAACTTATCTATAGTCTATAACTTGTTCCTAATATGGAGAAGGTAAAGTTTTATTAACTATCTTAAGATGTTGATGATTACAACATGATATCATATGAGAATGTAGAGAATAATAAAAATAACAACTAACGACTGATGACTAGTAGCTGTAGAGAATAGTCATAGTCATATTCGTAATTTAGACAAACAACAAGTGGTAAAATGGATTGAAAAGGTTAATTTTGAATTCATGTAATAATATCTAGCTAAAAATCATCCCTTATACTTTATTGTTGATGGATTTTTGTGTTTGTTTGGGTGTTTTAAGTGTAGATTATAGTAATTTATCTCAATTGCCTACAACATAGTAAAATAATCACCTAAAGTTGTTGCTACGAGCTAGCACAACTAGTTGCTATGAGTGAATGGTGTCTCATGTTGAATCAACATATAGTTAGTGAGTGGTTACAAGTGATTCCTTGATAGTAGCTCATGTGAAATATTTGTCAAGACAACAATATGAGCATGGACATTTTGCATCTTATTCATCAAAAACATTTAGATAATTAAACCATACTAGTTTATGTAAAGATAACACATTTGAACCAAAATAATATGTTGTAGTCACTCAAATTTAGTCATAAATACTTGAAAATATCAATTTTGACCCATTGTCACTTTAATTGACTTAAATAATTAATCTGGGCCAATTTTACCACCTCAATTTATCCTAAGTACCTATATGGACCTATCTCTTTCTAGGTTACTTTCTTTCACTTTTTTTTTTCTAAATTACTAAAACCCCTGTAAGCATTTGTACATATTGAAAGACTAGATCAATCTTTACGGGTCAATAATGGTTGTTGGTTTTATCCCCTATGGGTTGATCACATCATTCAACCTAGTAATGGTCACTTTTCAAATTTAGACCCTCCTTTATAGGTTGGTTAATATTTTTATGATAGGTGGAGTGAGGTTTCCCCCTATTGGATTACTATAAATAAACATCTAAGTCATATATTCTACCACTTGATAATTTCAATATTAAGGCTCACTTACACTATTGCACAAGCTTCTCTGCTATTCCCAAATCTAATTCTAATCATTTGAATCAATTTTTAGCCAAATAAATCAAATCATTTATCAAGTATTCAAGTCATCTATATATGCATTCATGTATCAAAATAAGCACAATTTCACTAAGTGGGATAACTACATGAGTTTGATTTCCCTCTTCAGAGTATTCGATACATATGGAATGATCAATAATCATAGGGGTAATTGGGGTTAGCTCAGACCATTATAATCCTCATTTTTCTATTTATAGATATTTTAAATATTACAACCCTATTAGGGTTTTCAAATTTGAATAAGTTATTTATAGGTCATTCGTGCTCATCTAAAGGTTAATTTTCCACACACATACATGTTTTAAGCAACCACAAATAATCATGACCTAATTTCCCTATTTCCTATAAGAAGACATGATCAACTAGTAGAGGACAATAATGTTAATCGGTCTTGTCCCCTTTTGGATGATCATGACCCTCATCAATATCAACTACAATTTCTTTAATACTTACAGAATCAATTTAAGTTTATCAATTTGTCATATAGCCATCCCAACCATAATCAAATGGGAAATAATCAGTTTCAATTCAATCAAGATTATCGTATATGACCGCTTTCCATGTTTGCTTAACTGAGTTTTTTTTTAAGTTAGGCAATCATCATTACTTACAATCAATTGTGCACCTTGGTCATGTTTATTAAGTAACTATTTGATAGTGTTATGATAGCCACATTTCTATGATATCTTGTATAGTTTACAAGTAACATGGTTATGTTGAAGAAGATTTAACAAACCATATTATTTAGTGACCAATGGTAGGTTAAACCAATTAAAAGTCTTGTCTCAGATTTTGATTTTGATTGTAAAATGTTTATTATTTGTATATTATAAATAAGTGTAATTAAGTCATGAGAATGCTTTGGCTTACTAAACCTTGATGGAAGTCAATAAGTTTGTCATTGGTTGATCGACCATGATTGGCATTCTCAATGCTTGGTTAAATTAGTGAAATGTGTAATATATTGGCTTTCTTGTTTTTATTAATGTTAACTTGTTTGAATGAACTAACTAGATTATTGGCAGGGTATAATCTTTTGATTATGTTTTGACTTGTCAAATGACTAAGACCTAAGGTAAGGTCATAATTACAATCATTTTGTTCCCACTTGTATTCATGGGTTGATACATTATGATTGTCAAGTTGATCATGTTTCTTTGTTATTTTCTAAAGTCATCATTGGAACTAGGCCAATTATTCCTTTATTGTTCAACTTGAATGTGATTCATGTTACTAAAATTAATTCATAATTATATTGTATTGAGCATCAATGTTTTGTTATTAAAAATGGGTAGCCTTGGAGCTTAGCCATGATATAGAAAATCATTGGGTTATGATTTTCACTAAGTCACGATTAAATAAGAAGAATTTCATGGCATAAATTACATTCAAGGATGTTGAAGGTCACATGGAACTATAAACTATGTCTTAATCACCATGGTTAATGGTGGTTTGTTAGAGGTCCAAAGACTTGGACCATGGCATAATACTTGAAATTCAACTAGAATTTAGTCTTGGCATGATAATGATAAGTCCTTTGGACTTAAAGAGCCTTAGTAATAAACACAAAAATCATTGTGACTTTGGTTTTGGAATAATTATGTTATTATTTGGTTAATCAAAGCATGCCATGGTTGACTTCCAATTAACCCTAATTGATGGTTAAGGCTTATAAAATGCATTCATAGGCATTTGATCCATGCATGGGCTATCAATGGCATTATTTTGGACTGATATGTGAAATGGTAAGGTTTTCTAGTAGTTCTGTTTGAGGTGAATAAGGAACTAAACTATAGGTTTGATTAATTTTTATTAAAGGAATTTATGGGATCCTAGATTGGAGGTGCTTCCTATGCTTTCTTGAATATTGAATGAGTCTTGTAAGGGTTATAAAAAGAAAACCACAACTTGTATCTATAAAAAAAGAAGATTTAAAACTTGTTCAAATAGAGGAGGACAACTTGGGGAGAAATCTAGGAAGAAAATAAGGAGTTGGAGCATAGATTTAAATAGGTAAAGTTTCACTTCCTTCTTGTTAAAATTCTGCACATTACTTTTGCTTATGGCATTATGGCAAGTTTATTTTTACAATTACTTTGTTTAGGTATAGGCCTATATACACATACCTAGGTATACATATACGATCTTGTACCTTGACTTGAGCATATGTGTGTTTGGTGAGGGATTTACATATTAGTTTTGGTTGGGTTTATTTTCCCTCCTTAGAATAATGGATGGTTTAAATGTATTACATGTGGCATTGTGCTTTGTTTAATTATGTTGAGGGTCAAATCCTAGTTCTTTGGGTAATCTCTTTTATGTTCTTGTTTGTGATATTGGCTACATAGTGGTGTAGGGTTTGTAATTTGTGTTAATAAAAAGAAATGCACACTAATGTAATAAGGCAATGCCCATGTTTGGTTGAGACATAAATTTATTAGATTCTCTTGTCATAAATTATTAGCTATGGAAATTTATTTTAATCATATGTTAGCTATTATATAATTTGAGAAAGGTGTTTATTAAGATACTATTTTGATTTTTCTTTATTTGGACTATTGCTTTCTTGAAGTATGGTTATTTTATCATAATGATAAATGGAGATCAATATATAGCTTCAATATTGCATAAATTAAGTAGTAATCAATTTTATGATACTTTTCTAGGTGTATATTTACTAATGTGTCTTTATTCGGTATGCAAATGATTTAATTTTTTTTTAAATGTGATGATTACAGTTAGTGGTTGTACTTTTATTTGACTATATATTGATATGGCTACAATATGTTTAATTTGATTGGCTTGTGATGGTACTATGTTATGGTACTGCCAAACTAGGTTTTAAATACCAACCCTTTTATTTATTATGTACTTTTGTGATGGGTAATGAGTGACCACTGGTTAAAATATTGTACTTTGTATGATGTACTCCATGATTTTGAATGCTAAGTTAGTTTTGAATTCAGGTGAAATTATTGTCTATTTCATAAGACACTATAGTTGTTCATGCATAACTTGAACTTCTCACCAAAACATGAGGTTGTTTCTTAGATGAATAGCTCTATTATTTTTTATATTGAATTTTTTGAGTGTATTTCATTATTATGAGTATTTGCTACTATTTTGGAATTGATATTGATATGGAACAATGAGTGCATGATTGCTAAATGAATATTGCATTGTTGGACAAATTTTTTATTGTATGGTTTTTATTGTTAAGTCTTAGTTATATTCTATTTCATGCACTTGCATGGCTGTAACTTTGTTAAATTAATGATATTCTATTAAACAATTATAGCTTCTCTTGGAAATTAAGGCAATATGTAGTAATATTTAACTATTGTCACATGGTTATTGTTTTCCTTTGGAAGAATTTGAGTATGGTTGTAGTTTCTCCTTTGAATAATGATGTGAACATTATATTAGTTATGGTCTCTTTGAAGATAATGTTATGCAATCATGATGGATAAATTGCATTAGTTGGATTGTGGATTTCCCTGCATTAATAAAAAATTGTATCTAATATGGTATGTGGCTATAAGTTATTTGGAAGTGGTTTTAGTTATAGACACCTAAAATTGGCCACCAATGGCTTCATACTAGACTTTAGATTGATTCTTACCAACCTTTACAAATCTAACCTAAGAATCACTAAACATCTTAAATCTAGCTTCAAAATATGCAATTTGGATCATAAAATAATTAAATGGGGTAAATGCACACATCAATTAATTCAAAATCTTGAAAAATGCTAAAAAATCCTAAACAAAATTAATTAACATGCAAAACCTAATCAAATGCCTAATTAAATCATCCTTGAGCAATTAAATGAATTATCAAAAAAGAAATTCAAAAATCAAAGAATATCTTAGGAATTCATAATTACCCTTTGTGAGTTGTCAAAATCCAAAATATCTCACCCATGCCTATTCCATGCTAATCATGAGGTTTGGACACCTTTTAACTCTACTGGGGTTAATTAATGAACTAAGGTGAGGTTTGAACCTATTCCAAACCTTTTTGCTAAACCTACAAATACAAGCATTTGCCTCTCATTTAGGAGAGCTTGGACATAGTAATGTTTTAATGCAAGATTTGGTATGTGATTCAAAGCTATAGAGTTATAATGCCAAAATTCTAAGCCAAACCATTTCGAGCCACATCAAGCTACAAAGCCAATAATGGTGCCAAGGAGATAAGGAGCCACACAACTCCATTTTTCAAAGACTTCTTGAGCACAAGTCGAACACACCAAATGAAGAAATCTCTTGGAACATTCAAGGAAGGTAAGAAAGGTTATTTTTTTTGTATTTTAGTTATACTTTGTCAATTTTTCTTCTTCACTATGCTCCTCCCTTTGATCTAGGCAAGACAGTGTTATGCAAGTTAGTGTGTTTGTTTTCATTTTGATTTCTTTCATTATGAAGCTAACATATGATCTAACCACCCTTATTGGATTCCTTGATCACAAATGGCATGCCCAGTGGGACCATATGCACCCCACGTACCAAGGAGATGAAGATGCAACTCAAAAATTGACATTTGAATGCTTTAATTCCTTCAAATTTGTAGTTTTAGCTTTGATTTTGCCATATTTTTAATTCTTGATTTAACTTGAATTACATAGAGATCAACATTGATTATGCATAACCAACATCAATTATGTGTGACTGTTATCAATTTATCCCAACTGATCTCAGTTCTATGTGATTGTCATCAGTCGGTATGTAGGATGAAATATGGTTCATAAAGCTTACATTTTGAATCTTTCTAGTATTCCTTTTCATTGTTTCTTTTTTCTAGTTGCTTTTAAAATATTTATTTAATCCTTACCTTGAAGGTTTTATTGAGTTTTTAGGTAATCATTTCCTAACCTAATTATTTCCTCTATTGTGGTTTTGCCTTCAAGTTCACAGGTGATCGATGATAGTCTTAATCGAGTAGTGTCAGTTCTTAATGATTGGTATCAATTCTCTTAGAGATTGACTAGCCTCGATTGCCTTGAAATGACATCAGTCATCTCTAACTGACCTAGTCACTGTGTTCAAAAATAAAACCTGAGAGTTACTTTTTAAAATTTCATTTGATCACAATCAAAAGTGCTTCAAAGCAGGAGGATATTATCTAACAATTATAGGTCCAGGACGTGATTTGAACATAAATTTGCAAGTTTTGGCTAAAGAACATTTTATTTTGGGATTTTAAAATGACTCTAGCTAAATCACTCACACTTTGTTTTGGTGTTGAAATGAAAATTTTATATCTTGAACATTTGTAATTTGGTGTTTAAAAAGAATTAAGATGGTTAAGTCTTAGAAATACGTCATTCTTGGTGCTCAAAATGAATGCTTAAGTATTGATATTTTTGGTGTTTAAAAATGAACATAGGCTAAATCGTAAACATTTGGGTTTTGAGCTTAAAATGAACATATATTCTTTTGATTAAGTTGTGTTGTGAAATTCTTTCAATATTTCACACTTAATCCAAGGGGCCAAGTAAAGAACATTGTCATTTTTCACTTTGGTGCCTAAAATCAAACTTCACTCATAATTTCTTGTAAATTGTTTATTGATTGTTATTTTATCAAACATAATAGTGCATGTATGATCTCTCCCCATCCCCTATAGGGAACTCAGGTGATCAAAATCACCTTTTCATTACATTTTTGCCTTAGTCCAAGGCATAGAAAGAAGGTTGTCTAGGCTCTCCCCAAAACCCATATGGTATTGGGTGATCTAAAAACAACCCTAAAGTTTTTCTACTAATCTTTATTTTCATGAAATTTGGCTTGTGAAAAGGATGTCATTATCTCTCATAAGTTCTCTAGGGAAGCATTGACGTGGGGCTTCATCCCCTGATAGTGTTTCAACCCTGCTCCATGGTGGGGTATACAAATCGGGGTAAACATATTGCTAGAGCCAAGGGGTTGAGTGTCTATCCTCTCCTTTAGTAATGAAATCTTGATTCAGGGTTCGTTAACCAAGAGATTCCACTAAGTAGCCTATAAATGGAATCATCATGTAAATGAATAAACCCTTGTATGATAAGTTTTTTGGTATGAACTCAATTGATGTGATGCTTATCTTATGTTAACCACATTGGGATCAATCTAGATGATCATAACTTGTATGTTTTAGTCAACTCTACTTTGCCACACCTTGATAGGATCTAGGATGATTATACTCAGTTGTATTTTGGTTATTTATTCTTTTATTACTTTGTGTGTTAAATATAAAAATTTATTATTTGTACCACGTCATGAACAAGTTTATTTATCTACATTACTCCATTGTTTAAGGAGGCATTATGCCATCCATTTGATACCTTGCTTTAACTTAGAAAACTTTTGCATCAAAAATGTTGAGTATGGCACTTGATTGAGATAGGTAACGTTATGATACCCAAATCATTTCAAGTCTTGTGCTTTATAAGTCTTTGAAACAAACCATTGTCACATCTTTTGGGAGCAATAACATTGTTACACTACCAAAATTATTTCATAGACTTATCTTTGTCTTGTGTCCAAGTTTCACATTATTGAAACCAATCATTTATGTTTTGTTGGATCTTTGTTTAGCACTATCATGCTATTCAAATTCACTTAACTTCTTGGTCATTAAAAACCTAGTTTATCTCAGTTGAGTTTTTGATTAAATTTTACGGATCCAAACATTGATTAATTTTTGTTTAGGCCTCAACACACAAGGTTCGATACACAGATCTTTCTCGTTTAGGTTATGTAACTTAGGTTAATCTATTACCTAAATTTGTAAACTACATTATTTGTGTCTTTGTTTGAAATAATCAGTCCATCTTCAAAGTGCCTTTCATTTTGTGTTTTATACCAATCTGATCATGTTTGTGTCTAGGAACAAGTGCCTTGTTTATGCCAATGTGTTCCAAGTTTGTTAGATTAAAAATCATCATCTTTTGTTTGAAGTCTAGATTTTGACGATGTGTTTGGCCAAAAGTCCTAGCGACTCTTTTTCCTTTCCTAGTTTAGACCTATTTTGGAACATCTTTGAACCTAAAATTTGGCATCTTGTCTTTAGTTTATTTTACTTGACCTTGTTTGTGTAAAATAATTAACATTATATATTTGACATTATACTATTTTTACCAAGTATTTGCATAGAATTTTTGGAGATACAACTCCACCCTATACCAAGTGAGATATAGTTTAAATCTCTTTGTCTTTTGTGACATAGTTTTTCAAAGTTTGTAGAACTCTAATCCCATCTTATTATGAAATATTTATCCTAGAGTTGACCATGACTCACTATACATGTAGTGGAACCATGTATAATTTAAGATATGGAAATGTTATCATGCAAGAGGAATTTGTTCAAAACCCATTTGTAGATGAGGTCATTTGGGAGGAAGATTCTTATCCACCTTACAACACTCAAGGAATTTGTTCAAAACCCATTTGTAGATGAGGTCATTTGGGAGGAAGATTCTTATCCACCTTACAACACTCAAACAAGATAACAAATTCAAGATCCTTTGACCAATTATTTAGTTCTCATGCCTCCTTACATAGAGTAAGATCAAGAATAGATGTCCCAATATTTATCTAGAATACCTATGGTTATAAAATACATCCAATAATAACCATATTATGGTATAATTTCATCGATCTATGATATAGGGGCTCAGTCTCCGATAGACTTTCCCCATAACACTTTGCCAAGTCTAGTAAAAGGGCCTTACAATGTGTCTTATACTGAACATGCCTTTTCTAGCAACCCTAATGCCATTATACCAATGTAATATCAAGATTCACGTATGCTTGTCATGCAAAGAAGCCTCATGGAATACCACTTCATTCAAATACATAAATCATACTAGACATATCAAAACCTACCACAAAACTTTAATAATATGGCCATGTCAAATACACCTCTTATTTAGTCACTTCCTTTTACGGGAGTCTTACTTGAGTTGACTAGCTAAGAAAATTAGGGTTTTGACCCAATTACATAAAACACTTTAGCAAAAAACATGTTTGATACCCCAACCATTAAGGAAGTGTCTTATGCTTCTACATAGAACAATGAGCAAAATATAGTGGATAATATGTAAGTAAAATCCAATTTAGACCAAAGTGGTGTTAACGCACAAACAAAAAGTCAACAACAAAATGTTCTTTTAACTAACACCATTAGTGGTTTGTAAACTCAGGGAGTAAGAGTTTCTACTTCCCAACCCCAAAAAACTAACTCTAATCCTCAACCAGCTACTTCTTCTATCACCCAATCATAAGGATTAAGTAGTCAGTTGATGCCCAATACCATGCCATAATAGAATGTCATGAATATTACTCCTCCCTAATAGGTGATGAGTAATATTCCATAATAGTAGGCACAGTCTAATATACCCACACCATAGAGGTAAAACATATTACCACCTCAATAAGGGGAAACCAATGTTCCACCTCCCCAGCTAACAACAAACATACCTCTTCAATCGTAGACTAACATGCTGATCTAAAACCAAATGATATCTAACCAATAATGTATAAATATTGGTCAGTGATAGATGTTGAATCTCCAACATGCATCCACTTCCCAATAGGGATTCATGCAACCAAGAGGTTTTAATGTTCCCCAAGTACCTATTAGGCAACAATTGCCTTTTGTGCAAAATGTGCCACAAGTTCAAAGATAGGGTCTTGGTTAACAAGTCCCTCTCCAACAATAAGGTATGACTAGTCGACAACATGTCCCTATTCAATCTAAGCAGGCATAGTATGACCATATACCTCCATCTCAACCATGGTATTCCCAAAATTAGGCCTACATACCCAATCCCAACTAGAATATCACACTACAGTACATGTAATTTTGATACTCGTACCCTAATCTATGCATGTGTATTCCTGGTCTATTTCCTAGCCAGTCAAACATTCCCCAACAAATACCTCCACTCTTCCCCAGTCAAAGTAATCTAATTTTGACCACCCAACATCCACCTCAATAGGTTAATATTCCCATTACTTTCCTCAAGAAAGAACGACAACAAATAAAGGATGCAATCACCCTCATTCAAGTGGGAAAATAGACTAAAAATTTCAAGTTGGACGATGTGTTTCTTACCCTTTCAACATAGAGTAATTAAAGATATCATTTCCTTCAGGGTATGAACCACTAAAGTTTGACAAATACAAGGAGAAAGGTGACCCCAAGGCCCATCTAATAGAAATTTTTATTACGTGCCAACCAAAATCCTATAGCAACATCTACCTTTTGTTGTTGTTTCCATGGAGCCTAACAGGGCAAGCATTTGAATGGTTCCTAAAGTTGCCCAAGAATTTAGTATTAGATTTTGATAATATTTTAGACAATATCACATAACACTTCTCTTATAATATCAAGCATGATATTTCATTGGTAGATTTAACACAAGTAAAATAAAAACCTGATGAAAGCTTCACAAGCTATCTACAATGATGGAGAGCCCTTGCAAGCTGATTCACCCATAATTTACTAGACAGGCAATTAGATGTTGTGTTTACCAAAAATCTACACAATGGGATATCTTACAATCTAGAGTTACAGTGTGCACATATGTTCAAAAAAATCATTGATAAAGTTTTGGTGATTTAAAGATCCCTCATTAACAAAGGGACCATTAAACTAACCTCATCAAATCAAAACCAGAACGGTTTCCTACTTTTTCTTGATTTTTGTTTGTAAAGGTGAAGTGAGAGAACAAGAGATAAAGGGTATGTAAATGGTAAACTTTACACTCATTGATGACCAAACGAAGTGAGAACTCCTTCTTTTGTTAGGGAAGAATGACCTAAAAATCACACTTTACAAAAAAGTATTAATAAAAGTATAAATGGGCTGCCTGGTGGGACACCAGTCCCAAGAAATGAAGATGCTTCCTTAGATGGATGTCAGCGCATGTTTGACATTAAAGTTTATAAGTAAATAAGGAATTACAAAATATATATATGGAAATGATGGCTATCAACAATATCTTATTCTATAACAAGATTAATGTGATCAAAGTAATCATTCCAGAATTTTGTAGCTATATAAATATCTTCCTAGATTACAACTATTTGTTCATCCACGTCTTCTTGATTAGGTAAGAAAACCATAACACAGAGAGCTAATTCAAATGAAATGTCACTTTGATCAATGAATAAGGGTTGTGGTACAATAGGAAAATCAAAAATGCTGTTAATTTCATGTGATAATCTTGGTAAAGTCATCTACATGCAAAAGACAAACTATGGTCAGGTCTAGAGAGGTCATAACAGGGGTTGTGTGCAGGTCAGACAGCTAAAAGAGGTCTGGTGGGGTGCAAACAAGGTCAAAATAACAAACTATTATTTAAAGGTGACAGTGACCATCAGTGGTCAGGGTGACCGTCGATGGTTATCCTAACCATCGACAGTTGGGTAACCGGCAGTGGTTACTATAACCATCAATGGTTATAGTAACCGATTAAGGTTACCTGTTAAAGAATTCTTGTTGGAGTAGTATTTAATGGTGGAGTATCTAATGGATAGAGGGTATTATGTGGGTATCTAGAGTGGGGAAGAAGACTCAGTTTGACTGATCAAGAGAAAATAAAGAGCATAAAACACTAAAACAAAGTAAAACACCTTTGTTATGTTGAAGAGTTGATAGTTGAAGAGATTTAGTAGTGTAACAATACTTTAGGCTTTAAGAATCATGCAGACAGAGCTTTGGGATGTTAGATGTTTGCACAATGAAAAGAAGAAAGCCTAGATGGATAAATTTAGGGATCCATAATTCTCCCAAGATCCTTGTATTTATAGCATAAAATTGCTAAGGAGAAGGAAGCTTGAGGGAAAGTTGCTAAGTTGGGAGGGGGTCACGTTGCCTGCTTTCATTTAGTTTCAAAAGCTATTTTTAAAGCAAGTTTTCATTCTAGAAGATGCTTATCATAGATAAAGTTAGCACTAATTTAAAGACTTAGGAAAGTTTTATGACCAAAACTGTCGATGATTACCTTAATCGATGACAATCGAGGGGTTAAAAACAAAAGGTCATGATTTAGGTGTTTTGACATAGTGAGGTTATAAACAAGTGATAATAGGTTAGGTGGGGTCCATAGTTTAAGACAACATCAAAAACTATCATTGCATAGTTTTCAAGTGTCTACAAAACCAAAACCATAATAATGGATAAAATTAAAATCTAGTCCAAACGCAAGCATCGCAGGAAACCCAAGTCAATAACTATGACAAACCCAAATAATTCAATCATAATAAGAATGTTGTAGGTAATGGAGTAATAGAGTCACGACATGTCCAAATGGTGCAAACACCACCTGCCTGACCTACACCACCTTTCCATATAACTCCTAACTAAAAACCTCTTAAACAAACACAACATGAATAATAAGCATAATAAACTAGACCAACACAATAAATGTAACAAATGCAACAACCTATGCCTTTGCAAAACTCTCATCCAAGAAGAAATCTATGTACTTGTCATGCCTTTCACAACCTTGGAAAACCCATTGAATCAGTGTTTCACAAACTTACTACAATTAACCTACTTAAATGGCTAATTTTGAAAGAGTAAACTATTGAGGGCACTAACATTCTAGATTGGTACATGCCAAATAAATTATATTAATATCATCAAGTTAATGATCATAATTTGCATCATTGTGTGTAAATCAAACATGTCATTTAAAACATGTTGGAAAATGAAGAGATCACATTGGATCATGGAGCTTCCACCTCCAATAAAAAACTTAACCTTTATCAAGATCCTTTTCCTCAACATAATAACCAACAAAAACAACAATAATGGTCAGTGCAACATCAACAATAATAGTATCCACAACCAAGGCTAAACCAATAGAACCAATATAATCAACATCAAAACTAACAATATCAAAATAATGGATAAAACCAAGGTTAGAATGGTATAAACAACCAACAGATCTACCATGTAGTTGCACATGACTACAATGTAGTTTTAGGCCATAATATAGGAGGTCATGTTAACACCATTTCTATTAATCCTAGACCAAGTACCAATTAGAAAATACAGTTACTAATTATTCTCGACCAACCAACCTATGTTGATAATCCTTCCTTGACCTAAGATCGTATAAATGTGAAATTATAAATAGGGATTCCTATGTTTAGACCTTATACTAATAACCTATCATTAGCTCATGACCATGCACAAGTGCACTGGCAACATGGACTTATCCTACCTGGTTGCCTTCCACCATTATTTTTTAGTAATAATGGTCTTGTATGTAATCCCAATTGTGAAATCACAACTTGGCAGTCAAGGATTACCATACTAGTCCCATAACCATCTACCACTTCACCCATCATCCAACCAACCATTCTGCCTTAAAACAAACCATTTTCTATTGTCCAATAAAATATGTTTGACATTGTGGAATAATTACAAAAGATGCTAGCACAAATCTCCATTTTAGATTTGTAACATACATCTACAATCCACAAAAACATCTTGATAGAGTTCCTTGGTCAATCAAAAGTTCCCAATGAAATATCCCCTAACAAATTTAAATATTTGGTTGGATACCTAGCTCTAGGCCAATAAGTAACCTTCAACCAAAGTGATATGTCATCCCTTGGCCCGCTACATAAAAATCCATTGTACATTGAAGTTTACATAATGTGGTACAAAGTGAAACGTGTCCTCATAGACAATGGATCAGGTCTGAATATTGTGTCTCTAAAGTTCATCAAGCTTCTTGGGTATATGATAATATTTCTCCAAGAAAAAATAATCACCATCAAAGACTATGACAATGAAGAATAAGAATCACAAGGCACTAATAGCTTACCAGTTATCATTGGGAATTTGACCCATGATATATTATGCCATGTGTTAGATCTCGATTTGTCAAATAATATACTTTTGGGTAGACCTTGGATACACAAGATTCATGCCATCCTATCGACATTGTACTAGTGTATCAATTTCTCCCATTTAGGGATGGAATTTACTATTTCAAGAGATTTTCATCCATACAAGCATTGAAAACATATATAAGCTGAGTTTAAAATCTATAAGTATCATTTTAGCATGAATCTAGTTGCCAAGAAGGACAAGGGGAAAGCAATACTTATTAATTTAGCAGAGGCCAATTGCATTGACCCTGATAGCCTTGATTCACTTTCCCACATGCTACCTCCTAAAATCTCTAATCATTATACCATCTTGGATAATGGCTCAAGAGAATATTTGACTCATGATACATTTTACATTGTAAAGCTTCCATAGATCCCAAAATCCTTTGGAAAAACAAAAGCCAAACCACTCTTGAAATGGCAAAGAAAGGGAAAAGGCCATCAACATAGTCCAATACCTGTCACTTTCATACTGGCCTCTCACCAAAAAAAGGACCCTCTCAAAGGTGATAAATCATGGTTGCATAATGATAAATTGGCCGATTATTACAAGAACTCCAAATATCCAATTCTTAATTAGATCATGGAGAACCAAGACTATGAAGGAGGAGGCCTCGGCTCACATCAACATAGAAAACTTGAGCTAATTTATATGACTAGGTATAAAATAACTTATAAAATTATATTTAAACCACCTGGGGGTGACCCCACATATCTTATTCGAGTTCTATCACCAACGATTAGTGATGACGATGCTAGTAGCAAAGTAGAGTCCGATCATAGCCCATTTGATGACCTAACCCATACCAATTTATTTGACAATAATGCCATTTATACCCTTTAACCAGTCATTCATTATAATCCATTAGCATTATATTATCCCCAACTGATAGATTGGGACCAACAAGAATCCAACGTGTCGATTGATGAGTTCTAAAATGATGAGGCCTTTTGCGGTTTTCTAGGCCTTAAGGATAATTTTTCATTGGGAGATCATAAAAAAGGGTTGTCAATCAAGTTGGATCCTAAAGCCTATTTTGGAGAGTGGGTGAACACCCTTAACCAAAATCAAATAAATAAAACATTGAAGTCCTCAAGCGAAAACCTCTTTGAGGCACTTTTGGACTAGGGAAAAAGTAAAAATAAAAGCCAATCTAGTGGTGAAAATCTATTTTAGGTGCCATTAGATGGGGTGTTCAACCTTGTTCAAATATAGACTAGGAGACCACTAATGATGAAATTGTATATGGGTTTGAGTTTAACCTCAAAGAATAAGAAGATTTTGATCGAATTATAGACCAAGAGACCACCAATGATGAACTTGATTGTGTCTGAGTTCAGCCTTGAAGAGCAACAAGCATTTGATTACATCATTTAGGAGTTTTCAACAACATTTGTTACATGGCCATCCCTCCCATTAGGGGATTTTGATTCATCATGTCTAGAATAACTTAAATAATAAGTCCTAACAAAGGACTTTGACATAGCCAAATAGTTCAAATATTTGCTTATTATTCTTGAAGATGGTTCGACCCTTCTAGTGGAAGACATAACAAAGGTAAACATCAGGACTCTAGATGACCTAAAATGGATTAAATTAGGTATGTCCCTCACTGAGGAGTAATGTGAAGTCCTTATAGCCTTATTAAGGGAATTGTAGATATATTTGCATGGGCCTACTCTAACATGCCTGGTTTAAACCCCACCTTGGTTGTTTACCACCTTGTGGTACATCCTGATGCCAAATTAGTGAAACAAAAGTTACACAAGATGCATCCTTGCATTACTATATTATTAAAGAAAGAGTTAGAAAATATCTTGGAAGTGAGATGTATCAGGCTAATCGACTATTCTGAATGGATTTCCAATATAGTGCCAGTCAGTAAGAAGCCAAAAGGAATCATAATCTACACTAATTTTAGGGACATTAACAAATCTTACCCTAAAGAAAACTTTCCTCAAATAAAAATTAGCATGACTGTTGATTCTATAATGGGTTATGAGATGCTTTCACTGATAGACGATTTCTTAGGCTACAATCATATTTGAATCACACCAAAAGACCAATATAAGACAACATTCACCACTATGTGGGGAACATTTTGCTATCAGGTTATGCCATTTGGTCTTAAGAATGTAATGGCCACCTATCAAAAATCCATGATAGTCATATTTCATGATATGATGCAAGACATTATTGAAGACTATGTCGATGACATAATAGGAAAATCAAAGACAAAGGCCGATTAGCTAGTAGCATTGAGGATGATATTTGAGTGACTGCATGAATATAAAGTCAAGCTCAACCCCAAGAAATGTGTTTTTGGAGTTACTTCAAGCAAATTTATTGGCTTCATTATGTCTTGTCAAGGCATTAAAGTTGATCCAAATAAAGTATGAGCCATAACAAAGATGCCACCATCGACCAATTTGAAGCAACTCTATAGTTTGCAAGGCAAGATCCAATCCATCAGATGCTTCATATCTCAATTGGTTGATAAGTGCCACCCATTTACACACCTACTAAAGAAGGGTGTAACATTTCTTTAGGATGATGATTGTTAGAAAGCTTTTCAATAGCTAAAGGACTATCTTGCAAATCCACCAGTTTTATTGTCTCCTATTCTAGGGAAACCATTCCTTCTATACCTATCAGTGATAGATAAAGCCCTGGAGGCACTTCTAGTTAAACACAATGATAATGAAAAATAACATGTTGTGTACTATCTAATCTATACACTGGTCACATATGAGCATAATTATACACCCATTGAAAAATCCTTTTCAACTTCCCATAGATGAACCAATCAGGAATGACTGGTCCATGGAATGGGAACTCATCATTGAATATATTTACTTCACTAGTGGGATGGGTGAAGGTGAACCTAGGTATCTTTTTTGGTCCCATAGGGACCAGTGCTACTTTTGTTTTTCTCTTCTCATGATATGTTATTGGGACCAACTCTTTGCTTGTGTCTTCTTTAGGCCTCTCTTCCTTATAAGAGTCATAAGCCTCTGCAGTTTCATTGAGAGCACCCTCAAGTGCCTCTTTTTGTTACAGGGCTATCATGCCTATGTATTGAATTAGGGAAGGTGGCCTTTGGGGTAGTGTTGAAAGTAGGGGCCCTTCCCCAAGTCTCTCTTCTTGATTTACTTCTCTAACCTTCTACATCCCTTTGACCTATTCACCTTGAACTTGCTCAACCTAATGTTGGGGTTGTGGCTGCTCTGTCTGAGGTTTCTCATGGGTTGTTCCATATGGCCTAAGTAGTAAATGGTATTGTAAAGGGTGCATTTACCATGTTTCCCTAGATGGCTTGTTGTCCTTGACCAATCTGTTCTCAAGATTAATGTTATGGCCTTGGATCCTAGCCAATACTTATTCATAGTTCTTAGCCCTAATATATATGGTTTCATGGATGCTGATTTGATGTGTATATTTTGGATTTGAAAGCTTTTTATCCCTTAGATGGTCCCCAACTATGTTCTTTGGATCCCACATTTGGAGTTCATCCAATTGGAAGTCAAATGAATCCTTATGTGTGGACTAACCTACACCTATTTCTAGTATTTTATTATAATTCTCCCAATACTCAAGGGGAAGGGGTGGATTAGACCCTTTCTTTTATCCTTGCAATTTCTATCAATGCCATGGAGGAGCTGGGAAGTAATTTATTGCTCTATGAGTTTATTTAGAACATATACTGGCAGTCTGTAAGATTACATCATGATTCCTTGTATCCTGATGACTATGCAATCATGGTAATACCATACGTCCCCTATCATTTCAACATATCTCTTGATGAGGGGGTGGATTCTAGGAATAGGAACACCTATGATGGCTTCCACTATAGCAGGATAAATTTAGTCACAAATAAATTACATGTGATTCCTATATTTGAAGATGTGTAGCTTGGAATAATAATGTGAGATGGTTGTATTACTTGACCAATTCCTAATCCCAGGGAAAGTGGTTAAGGCTAGAAGGGCACTAAGTAGGTATGACATCATAAAAAATTGATTTGAGGTCTTTTTTTTTATGGCATTGAATTACTTGGTTAGGAAAGTACTAATTAAGTCTCCAATTAGAGGGGTACGTTTTTCCTCTATCATGAAGTGCACATATGGGACCCAGATCTTATTCACATAAGTAGTGGAAGGGGCATCAAAGGCTCAATTCAATAGGGTCATTATTATCCTAATGACTTCTCTGAATTGTATGATAAGAATTTTTCCATCAAGGCTTCTAAAGATGTGAGGTCCTTGGTGGAGCCAAGGTCTGAGGACAGAGTCCAGGTCATGGTTACTGGTCCACTCTTTGATTTTGGAAAGCTCCACATGGGGGAGAGGGAGCTTGATGTACTTCTCAAAAATAACAGAGGAAATGTAAGCTACCCCTTTTGAGTTCCCTTCCATAATGATCCATTCATTATCTATTCTACAATCAACAAATATGGCGGTAAAGATGTCAATACAATGTAATACCTCTAGTTTTACCATGGCATGATGAAGGACCACCATTTGGATAACAAATAGGTCATAATTTTGCCTGCTCATGATGGCTTTCCTTTATTCTTCCTATGAAATGGTTTCAACTCTTTTATCATGAAGAAGAGCTCAGACCAATTCTTAATCCCCTAGATGTTTAATACTACCAGGTTCAATTCTATATCCTTGAATATCTGCCCTCATTGTTCATTGTTAAATAGAGCTCGATATCTTCCTTTAATTACTGCCTGATAGCTACCATGGTCTCTATTTATGCTAATTGTTCACACTGGATTATAGATGATCTTTTTGGAATCTCTCTTGTGCTCAGAAACACAATTAAATTATCCTTTGATTGAATTGTAATAAATTGAATATGCTTGGGTTGCTTTTATACAAGGTTTAGGGTTTTGGAGCTTTAATGGTGGAAAATATATAGGCTTAGGCTTATACGTATCCTAGATTTTATTTAGACCTTTGCCTTTATACCTCAAGCCCACAAGATCTTGAGTTTTGTCCTTTTCTGCTTACATGGTACTTATGTTGCACTAGTCTGGACCTTTCATGGCATTTTTCATAAATTCAATTTGAACACTAGCCATTGGTATTTAAAAATACCTTATTTATTTTGCACTGTAGGATCAAAATCTTGGATTAGCACGAGCCATTTATAATAATTTGGGCCCTTGGATGCGATTGGGTCTTTCCATTGCAAACCCTGTAGTCATGACACTTGGTGCTTTACATGCCTTTCCCATGCTCCAAATTTCTTGGTCAGTCACTCATCAAACACATATTGGCCACGTGGTGAGCTTATCATCCTTTGAAAATTCATTGGCACCCTTACACCATTGGATCAAATCTAATGATGGGGTGCATATTTTTGATCTGTAAACAATACCCAAATGTTAAGTCAGTCTATTATTAAAGTCATGATCTAGGCTTAAGTTTTTTAGGCTAAGGAAATTACGCCTACATTTCCCAATTTATAATGAAGGGGGGAGGGTTGAAATAATTTAGGCCACCACATATGAAAACCTTTGGTTAGCTTACTCCATGTGACAAGGGATTCCCTTTTAAATAAGACTTAGCATAAGCTCATAGTTTAAGGTTCATGATTATTTTAAACAAAATGCCATAAGGACCTTTCTATATGAATTTAGACTAAGTATTTAGAGTATATGACTATTTCCATATTTTGGAGGTCGAAAGCTCCCATTGTTGAGCATCTTTGAGCATTTCCTTTAGCTTATGGAACCATTTTTGATTTAAGATAGGATTTTGGAATGTCATTTGAATACTAAGTAAGATATTTCATTGGCTTAAAATTTATGGTCTCATAAACATTAAATACACCCTCACAGGTGTCAATTGATGGTTGCATGGATGTTAAGTTTAAACTAGTGAAGTTTTAATTTTATTGGGCTAAAGTTGATGATTGTGTAGGTATCAAGTTCATCTTTTTCGATGTTTGAATGATGGTCATGTGAACATCAATTTTAGGGTCATTAAAATCTTTAGTGTCAAATGTGAGGATGCCACTTAGCATCTCTATGGGGCTTCCCAGGGTCTCGATGTTAATTCACCCCATTGGATCAAATTTCATGATAAAACGACAGTCATAGGATCTTGATCTAAGAACTTGCTATTGATTGGTGATCATGTCAAGTGGGCCCATTTCCTTTTACTCCTCTAATATGATAGTGCCATATGTCCATATTTTGGGCTTCTTATATCCTTTCAACTTTTCAATTATGCCTCATTCCATTCGATCGGGTCCCAACAAGTAAGTGTGGATCTTTGGATCACCAAAGATGCATGTTATTTAAGCTAAAGTTTAGGTTATCCTCACTTTGTTAGATCAAATTCCATGATAAAGTAACCATAAGATCCTACAAGGTGTGAAGAAGTTAATGTTAGGAACATGGAAACAATAAAAACTTAGGCCTAAGGTGTTAGGACTAAGGTCGCAAATGTATTAATGAATACATCAGGGCCTTAGTAGTAAAACCTTAGGCTAAGCTTAGAAATATTAAAAGGGACCTTTCATGATGACATTAATTAGGCCATAACAAACTTTAGAAAAAGGGGAAATAACAAAGGTGATCCAATTTCCTAGTTAAGTTGTGCTAAAAAACATGACTAAGCCTAGAACATACATTTTATACTTAAGTCCATCAATAAATTTTAAAAATATTTCCGCTAATTTGGTTCCCACCTTTATTCAAGTTTGAATCGAGGGTTTATTGGGGTTTTAGAAAATTGAATTCTTGGGGACACATGCCATAAAACCTGCAACTAAAATCCAAATGAACCTCATTAGTACTATTAGTCCAAATTAAAGCAAATCAAAACCACAAAAGCTTGCCTTTTATCAAAGCAGATGACCTTCTAATTCTACAAAAGACCCTGACATGCTAAAATTTTGATGTTTTATTTAAGGGTTTCTCAAGGGTCCCAATTCAAAAAAAATTGGGTATGTTGGTCCCAACATGTTCCTACTTACTCTCATCATACATGACAACCTTACCTAGTCTGGATCTACACAAGTACTTGATGTGCCTGCATGGCTAGGGTATCCAATCATAACCTACTCAACATACCACTAGTACCTATCTACCCATCACCAACATCATCATTGTCATCATTGTTACTCTCACTACTAGTCTCAATATCGACCTCCACATTCAAGTCCATCTAATCCCCACCCTGATCTCCACCCTGGTTCTAGCCCTGTCTAGCCTAACCCTATCCGAGTACTTGTCAAGGTGTTTTCAATCTCTGTAGATAAAACTTATCTCACCATATCACATAATTCAATGTGACACCTGCATCTATGGTGTTAGTGTATACACATAGCTCTGATACCACTTGTCAGTGTCTTAAAATACAATTGATTACTTTTGTATAAGCAACTAAACACAGAATTGAAACCAGAAGTAATAAGTAACTAGAAATCAGAAACAACAAAGAATAGGAGATACGAGAAACAATACAATCTATATTAAACTCTTCCAAAAGGAAATACAATGAAGAAACCTCTCTCTCCTCCTCACACCTCTTGGGTGTACAGTAATTCTCCTTCAAGAGTTCTCTCTCTCAATCAATTACAACCAACTCAAATCCTGAGTTGTTCCCTCTTCGCAGATCTTCTTGATCTTGCACCTTGCAAATCTAATTGATCTTGCTCCTTGTGTTGCAGATCTTCTTGATCTTGCTACCCCACAGATCTAATTGATCTTACACACATCTTCTCGTAGATCTTCTTGTTCTTGCACACTTGCAGATCTAATTGATCTTGCTTACATTACAAGACTACCCCATGGGTCTCTTAAATAGAATTGAGAAGCAAACAATAATTAGAAAAACAAACTCAAGACTAATTTTAGTCTTTACATGCAAACTAGTTGTTCTCCTAAAATTAGAAACATTGTCTAATTTTGGAAATGCATAGAAGTCTGATGTTAGTCTGAAGATGACCGATGCTGGCTGACCCCTAACCGATGTCGGTCAATTCTGACTGATGTTGACCGATGTCGGTTGACCCCTAACCAATGTCAGTTACTGTCTAACTGATTTTGTTGATGCTAGTTACTGTGTAGCTCATTGGTGAAGCTTTTAGCTCCACAACTCAACAATCTCCCACTTGGAGATAAACAGCTACACCTGTACCTGTACATCAACATCCTCTAGCTTGTTTCTCTGACTTGTTTCTCCCTCTTCAAGTTCAATCTTGAAGACCAACAAAATTTGAATGAAGATTCAACTTCTCCTTTATTACTGGATTTGTTAACATATCAGCAAGGTTCTCATCTATATGGATATTTTCCAGCTTTAGCTGTCCATCCTCCAATACCTGTCTAATGAAGTGGTACCTAAGCTATATATGTTTGGTTCTTGAATGAAAGGCTGAATTCTTTGCCAAATGAATTGCACTTGGACTATCACTGTATAATCTACAACTCTCTTGCTCCTTTCCCAACTCTTCCATAAACTGACTCATCCATATCATTTCCTTGCTAGCCTCTGTGAATGCAATGTATTCTGCCTCTGTATTAGACAAGGCAACAACCTTATACAACTTTAAAATCCAGCTAACTGCCATTCCACCAATAGTGAACACATATCCTGTGGTGCTTCTCCTGCCATCCAAGTCACCTGCCATATCCGAATCTACATACCCATGTAGAGATGTGTTTGACCCTCCATAGCATAAATGTCTACTACTGGTCCCTCTTAGATATTTGAGAATCCACTAAACTCCTTTTCAGTGTTCCTTTCTTGGATTGGCCATAAACTTGCTGACAACTCCCACTGCTTGGGCAATATCAGGTCTAGTACATACCAACCTGGCCTTATGTCTCATCTATCCATTCTCTCCTTCCTTTAACCTTTAAACCCATTTGTTTTTTAGTGCTTTCTTTCAGACTGGCAACTCAACCAAATCCCACATTTGGTTCTCTTCCAAGGAATCAATTTCCTCATTCATGCCATGCTCCCACTGTTTCCTGGATTCTACCTACATTGCCTCATAAAAAATTTCTGGTTCTCCACCATCAGTGATTAACAAGTAGTATCAAGAAGGGGAATAATGAATTAGAGGTTTACTTACCCTTTCAGACCTCCTTATGGGCGTTTGAGACTCATTTATAGCTTGCTATCTGCCCAAATTTCATTTTGACAGTGACCGATCCTAGTCATCTCTGATCATGTCAGTCTGCACTCAATTGATGTCGATTCCTCCTGACTGACGTCGATTCCTATCTGACCGACGTCAGTGTCTACCTGATCGATGTCAGTTTCCACCTGACCAACATCATTTTTTGTGTTTTCCTGTGAGTGATGATTTTTACCCGCGAGCTCATTTTGCATCATAACCTCATCCAATTCAAGATTGCCTTGCTCAGAATTATTCAACCTCTTGAGCTAATCACTGTCCATCACCTTCTCATTAAAAACCAAGGCTTTCCATGTCTTAAAAGTGTCAAAAACATCAGATTTCCTCTTTATGCAATAAACCCATACCTTTCTTGTAGCATCATCAATGAAAGAAACATAATACTGTGATCCTCCAATAGATGCTACCTGAGCTGGTCCTCACACATCTGTGTGAACAAGCTCCAACTTGTACTTCTTCTTTGTTGACCCAATTTTGAGAAACCTCACTTTCTTCTATTTCTCAAAAATATAATGCTCACAGAAATCTAGATCTATGCTTTTCAAATCTGAAATCTTACCTTTTGACTTGAGAACATGCATTCCCTTCTCACTCATGTGACCAAGCCTACAGTGCCACAACTTTGCATCTACATCTAAAGTATATAAAATAGAAGGAGAATAATTAGTAATACAATTAGATAGATAAAGTATACCTACTCTCTTACCTCTTGCTAATACAAGTGCACCCTTGGAAACTTTTCAAGATTCAGCTGTGAGAGTTACTGTGCAACCCTCATCACCCAACTTTCCTACAAAAATTAGATTCCTCTTCAGGATGGGTATATGCATGACATCCTTGAACACCCATGTGTTTCCATTCTACAATTTCAGCTACACTTTTTCTTTGCCAACAATTTGACAAGGCTCATCATCCCCTAAATAACTTTTCCAAAGTCTCCATGGACATAATCATTGAAAAATTCTCTATTTGGGGTTACATGGAAAGAGGCACCAGAATCTAAAACCCATGATTCTAATTTATCCAAGGAAAATATAAGAGCATCCTGTGCAACAATACCTGCATCATTTGCTTCTTTATTACCTTCATGCTGATTTTCTTTCAACCAACAATCTTTCTTTGCATGCCCTTTCTTTCCACAATTCCAGCAGGTTATCCTTCCATTTCTGGATTTGGATCTACTTCCCATCTTTGACCTTGATTTCCCTTGCTTGCCCTTCTCTCTTTGCCATCCCCTGCTTTCAACACTTAAAGCATTACCTAATGTATCCCTTGTGCTTTTCCTACGAATTTCTTCATTCAAGATTACACTAACAACATCATTAACTTTCAAGATATTTGAAGCAGATGTAGTATTACTAACTACCATTACCAAACTAGGCCAACTTTCAGGTAAAGAGCATAAGATTAAGAGAGCCTTAATTTCATCATCAAAAACTATTTTGACTAAAATTAACTGATTTACAATTGTATGGAAATCATTAAGATGACTAGATACCAATCCACCTTCTTGCATTTGCAAATTAAATAATTGCTTCATAAGATATACCTTATTCGAAGCTGAGGGTTTTTCATATAAATTTGCCAAAGTATCCATGAACTCTATCGTTGTCTTTGCCTGTGATTAGTTGGAAATAATAAAAGCTTCCAGGCTCAACCTTATAGATCCAAGAGCCTTTCGATCAAGAACATTCCATTCTTCATCTTTCATATATGTGGGCTTACTTGAAACTCCACCCAACGATAAGTACAGATCTTTCTGATACAGATAATCTTCAATCTGCATCCTCCATAATTGATAATTCTTGCCATTGAATTTCTCCATTATTAGTTTACTTTCTTCTGCCATTGCTTTACTCCCACTCAATCAGAAACCCCTGTGAGTGAATTTTGTAATCAACAAACACTAACCTGCTCTGAAACCTGTGCTCTGATACCAATTGTTAGTGTATACACATAGCTCTGATACCACTTGTCAGTGTCTTAGAATACAATTGATTACTTTTGTATAAGCAACTAAACACAAAATTGAAACCAGAAGTAATAAGTAACTAGAAATCAAAAACATCAAAGAATAGGAGATACGAGAAACAATACAATCTATATTGAACTCTTCCAAAAGGAAATACAATGAAGAAACCTCTCTCTCCTCCTCACACCTCTTGGGTGTACAGTAATTCTCCTTCAAGAGTTCTCTCTCAATCAATTACAACCAACTCAAATCCTGAGTTGTTCCCTCTTTGCAGATCTTCTTGATCTTGCACCTTGCAGATCTAATTGATCTTGCTCCTTGTGTTGCAGATCTTCTTGATCTTGCTACCCCACAGATCTAATTGATCTTGCACACACCTTCCCATAGATCTTCTTGATCTTGCACACTTGTAGATCTAATTTATCTTGCTTACATTACAAGACTACCCCATGGGTCTCTTAAATAGAATTGAGAAGCAAACAATAATTAGAAAAACAAACTCAAGACTAATTTTAGTCTTTACATGCAAACTAGCTATTCTCCTAAAATTAGAAACGCTGTCTAATTTTGGAAATGCACAAAAGTCTGATGTTGGGTTGAATATGACTGATGTCAACCAACCCCTAATCGATGTCAATTGGTTTTGACTGATGTTGACCGATGTCGATTGACCCCTAATCGATGTCGGTTACTGTCTGACCGATTTCGCCGATGCCAATTACTGTGTAGCTCATTGGTGAAGCTTTTAGCTCCACAACTCAACATATGGGGCCTCCTTCTTAGGCCCAAAATTTTTGTGGTACTAACCCATAACTACCTTTGGCTTTACCCCTCACGATCACTTGTGTAGCTCGACTAATTTCCTATATACTATGAGAAAACCATCTAGGATTGTCTAGAACATCCTACTATATCCCAAACAAGCATAACACCTAATATGGTATATACTCCTCTATATAATGCATTTTTATGCCTATTAGAAAATACTTTGTAGTCATTTAGGTAGTATACCATCTATATTATGCCTAATGAATCTATAATGGAAAATACAACTGCTAAATGAAATTTATATCTATCAACTCATTTATCATCCATCCATAATGGTAAATCTCATCATGATTTGCTATGTGCCTTGCACTTGTCTAGGCCCATCTATATGATATTGGATCCTATGGGCCTTGTACCTATCATTATCCTACTGGGCACTTTATAAATATATGTTCCCATCCTCAAACTTGGAGCAAAGTCATGACACTAATACTCTAGGCTCCTTGGTAGGCCACCATGTGTAAATCCCTATATAGCTATGCCATTACTATTAGCCCCAAATCAAACCTGGTCATATCATTCAACATGGCTCTAACCCCCCCTCCTAGTCCTATTGGCCATTTTTGGCCCATCCAATAAAGCTCTTGCATGGTTTGATGAAGCAATGGATCAAAGGATTGAGAGAGGATCTAAGGAAGGTTTTCTAAGGACCCAATAGTAGTGTTCAAGGATAAGCCTGCAAGCCAGAAGCTAAGTGAAAAATATTTTATTTAGCTAAGTCTTTACTTGTTCATTTTTTTAGACTTTGTGGGGTCTCAGTGCTTCCTTTCTTTCGGGACCTTTTTGGCTAAGTGTTTAATTCTTTTGGACAAGTTATACAAGACAAGGTTTTCGAAGGGATATTTCTTTTAAACAAAATGTCTGAAGCAAAAGACAAAGACCTTTTCTTTAAGGAAAATTGTCTTAGACAATTTTACCAAAGGGTAACTCTTTAATGGTCCTCTTCAAAGTTTGAAGGGTCATTTCCAAAATTCTAAAAGGTACTTTCCTTTTGAAAAATATATTTTTAAGGTTTAAGAGAAACCATTTCAAGAAAGCTGAAAGGTTCTTTACAAAATTCTAAAAGGTTCATTACAAAAACTCTGAAAGGCACTTCTCGAGAAAAGGGGTCATTTTCAAGAAGGCTAAAGGGTACTTTCCATTTGGAAAGGGAATTTCAATTGAAAAACAAGGCACTTTATAAATTATTGTGAAGGTCTATTTTCAAAGAAAATCATTTGAGACCAAAGAAAAGGGTTATTTTTTTCAGGAGATTTGTTTGAGAGCAAATAGTCTAAAGAAATGGCCAAAAACAAAAGTTTAAAGGAATTAATGATGGGCCCAAAAACGTCAAGTTTAAGCCCCTACAAGAGTCATTGCCTTTGGTCAAGTTTTTAAAAAAAGGTTCATCAAGATTGCCATGATCTTGACACTTGTCAAGATCTAGTAAGGAGATCAACAGACGAGAAAAGGCCAAGTTTTGAAAAGGATCCTAGTGGTATTTTGACAGCCAATTAGTAGAAAAGGATGAGGATTTCTCCTTTCAACTCTAATAACGTAGTCTATAGCTCACATTCAGAACATGTAAAGTGGTAAAACTAAGGATAGATGTGTCTGGGTGGAGTAGTGGACATGCAAAGTGAAGAAGCACACCGAGTTTTAAATGCAAAAGATAAAATCATTTACACTTGGTGGGAACATGCAGCTACCTGTGACATGGCTCTCTCAAATCTAATCAAGGGAGACTTAAATGCATGAGGGGATTGAGGAGATTTGTGATGATCTTGGATGGCTCATCTCATGTTCAAGGTAGTTTCAAGGACATAATGGTGGTTGCAACCATTTATGATCCCTCTCTTCATTTTCTCATGCAAGCCCCCTCTTCTCTCATTCATTTATGCTATATGTAGAGGATTTTGAGCCTAAAAAGATATCATCATTTTGACAAGGATAAACCCTATCAAAAATTTGTAAGAAAGACCTTTTGAAGTAATAAATATTAATTTTTACCTATCTCTTACCTCAAAATTATGCTTAGCAAGCTTGTGCATGATGGCCTTGTGAAGAAGTGTTCTTTCATGTCCATTGTCCTTCTTTCTTGCCTATTTTTAGGTGTTTTCAAGTTAGTTTTAGGTCTAAACTTGATATTTTTCTACCATTAATGGATGATTTGTGTGAATTTTGAAATTCCTCTTTGTTTCATATATTGTTTGGTGAGCCTAGTTTATGAAACACTTATGCAAATTAACTAGTTTGTGAGTAAGAATTATCTTATGTTGAATTAGTGTTTATTTGATGCTTATGTGAGTGTCAATAAATTTGGTGTATCACCCATTTATCTCACTTAATTACCCTATCCCCCCTCTCTACCTATTTTCCAAGCAGAAACATTAGTTTAGGTGATCTACCAAGAAGAAGTTGGCCTTATCCAAAGGTTCAACCTCACTACAGGATACCCATAGCCTAAGGCTGTTCCAATACTATAGTTGGGAGCGAGAGAGCCTAAAAATATCTCCCAAAATGGTACAATTCTAGACTACGATAGTTTTTGGCATGCCTGGTGGGACTATTTTCAAAGAAGATTAGTCAAGTTTGATGCTAATTTGATCAATTTGCAGCGGCTATAGCTTTCATCTTCCAGTACCTTGTGACTCTGAAGAACACTCAACAATCCAGTGGTAGAATAATAATTATCTTTCATGCCAAAGGTGACTACAAGATCAACTTCTAGAGGTATTACTTTTGCGCGGATATACTCACCCATACGTAGGAAACCATTTTCCTAAACTAGTAGTAAGGTATACCTATGCAAGAAGACCTTTGTTAGCCCCTTTTGTTAGCATGATTCCAAAAAAGAGATTTTGTAGGCTTTAGTGGCCAAAGTCCTTTGAATATACCATAATACGATCCTATGCTAGTAGCATCTCTCAAAAGCATCCCATATTTTATAGGAGACTAGGCCACAACCCCTGCTGAACACATCAATGACATAGCCAATTTTTGCAATTTCATAATGTCATTGTAGAAAATATAGCTATTAGACTATTTGCAATATCCCTTAATGGAAAAGCTTTAGATTGGTATAAAGGCTTAACTCCTAATTATATTCAATCATGGAATTAGCTAGGAGAGGTTTTGTGTAAAAGATTTGCAGACAAGAGTGACCATTTTTCACTAGCAGGACAACTTACCACAATCAAGAGAGCCCCCCATGAAGTCATGCAAGACTTCAACACAAGATTTCAAAAAGCTTGGGACATAATTCTAACCTCTAAGATATAGTCTCCTAACTTTACATTTTTATACTACTTAAAGGCTCTAAATAGTGATATAGTTGTAATGGTCCAATCCATGGGAGGAGACATATTGCCAGATGCTTATGAGGTGGCTATTAAAGAAAAAAATTGCCTAGTTCAGGCTGGCAAGCTTGCTCCTAGACCCCCAATGCCTCTGTTCCCAGAGATCAGACCAGCCCCTTTGATTATCCCCCACTTGATGTTATTCTTCCAACTCCAACAATTGTTTTTATACATTCACCTAAGCAGGAAAAGGCCTCCACTAGCAGATCAAGTGATTCCCAAGAGCAAAAAAACTACCTAGAACTTAAGAGCATGCTTGAATCCTTAAGAAATGATGTGGTAAATATGAAGAGGCAAAAATATTAATTCAATAAACCTTATCAATCTCCATATCAACCTTAATAGTAGTCTTATCAAGAAAATAAACCACCCTTCAAAGGAAATTTCCAAAACTAGAACCGTGAGCAAGGGCAAAGATAACCTAGCTACAATAAGCAGAGTAACTATAACCCAAATTATGTAGGCTCTTCTAACCCCTTGGTTCCTATTCAAAACAATATGGCTCAAGAGGCTGAAGGGAACATACCTTGGAATCAATCTTTTGAGTAATCCATTGTCCCAACTAATGGTTTTAATTAGGCATTCTATGACCAATGGTAATAAGTTATTTCTTATGGATACAATCAAGATTTTATGGCTCAAAACATAGATATCCCCATGATGACAAAACTAGGATAGTCTCCATAGGACCAAGGATCTAATCAGGTACCAAACTAGTTGGATGCTACAATGGTCATTAGTGAGTAAGAAGGGTGCTATGCACTCAATCAACATGGTAGTTCTAGATAAACATACATTCCAGTGGTAGCTAATACAAGGTTCAAAAGAAGGAATATAGATGGTAATCAAGAGGCGGTCAAACATCCCCCTAATATCACTCCATTATTGTCTAAGCCTAATGAGCTTGTTGTCACTCCAAAGGTCCAAGCACCTCCTTAAAACCAAAATCAAGGGGCCCATTTTGATCCACTAAACTCACAAATTTAACAAACAATGATAATATCTCCCAAATCTTAGGCAAAGGTTGGTGGTCCACCAATCAACATTGTTAAATAAATGAAAAAGTCCAATGTGAGTGTGCCAATGTGGGACGTGCTTTCCATGCCTGGTCAAGTGGACATCCTTCAAGAAGGTTTGTCCAAGATAGGTGTTATAAAAATTATAGGTAGACAACCAAGCAAAGAAATTGAGGTCCTCACTCATGCAACTAAAGGTCCTATGGGAGAAGGATCAAATAAGGTGGTCAAACCTCCTTCATTCTACATTTCATTAATCATTGGTGATTCTTTGGTACATAATTGCTTGGTAGATAGTGGAGCTAACACTTTAATAATGCCAAGTCTATAGCTGATCAATTGAACCTCAAATATGAGCCACATACTAAGGGAGTTCTACAGCTTGATGGTTCTTCCACAAATCCATCTCGTATCATCAAGGATTTGAGCTTGACCCTGTATGCTTGTCCTAATGTTTCGATGGTTCAAGATGTGTTGATCTTTGATGTAGTTCTTTGTTTTGCATTATGCCTCTCTGGAGAATTCACAACCAAAATTAGGGGTTATCTAGTAGCAGATTGGTCCTACATGGCTTTCAAGACAAGGTATGGGACCAATGTATCAATTAAAGCTGAGCCTATGGCACAATTTCACATTAAGCCTCATTAACCTGATAGAATAAACATCAATTGTACTATCCTTGATGAGGATGAATTTACAATTAGTCAAGAATTGAATAATTATCCTAAGGATATTCTAGACTTGTTCTTAGATGAGCTATGGGGGGATAATCAATTTCTCTACCCTTTAGAAGGTGTTGAGGAAAGAAACATGGGTGTCTATTTACTACATGAGGAAAATCAACTCATACCTTCCCTCATTGGACCTAAAGAAGACTGTAGCTGTATGTAGAAGTTGTTCTTTGATGGTTCAAGGAGCAAAAATGGAGTAGGTGTAGGGGAAATGATGGTTTCCCATTTAGATGACAAGTATTTATCTTCTTATAAGTTCTATTTTAGTTGCTCCTCCAATGTAGCAGAATATGAAGGTATAATCCATGGCCTCTAATGGGCTAATAAGAGGGGAATCAAGTAGTTGCAAGCATATGGAGACAATGAGCTTATGGTGAACCAAGTTAGGAGCTTGAACATTATGAAGAATCCTTTGATGAGGTTCTACAAAAATAGATTATGAGACCTAATTGAAGATTTTTAAGCCTTTAACATTCAAGCTGTGCCAAGGAACTAGAACTAAGATGTTGATAGGTTGGCCACTGTGGGAGCCCAGTTTGATCTTCCAAATAAGCTAAAAGAGGCCAAGGTTTAGCCACATGTCAAGGTGGTGGTGAGGCCATTAGTACCAAATATATGAATCCCACCGGTAGGTCTTCAAAAATGATAAATAAATTGCTTGTTTCTTGCAACAAGAAACCAAGTTCTCTGCTAACCAAGAAAAGTTTAAATGACAGTATGGGGAGAAAATTGTCCAATTAAAATCCACCAAGCTATTAGGGATTGGCTACACTTGAGAGTCTCTTCCATGAAGGAGACCATATGAGGAAAGACAAGGCAGTAATTTCAACTGACGAGGAGAATTATGAAAGGGTCCTTATTTTCAAGGACAAGCTCCTTAAGCTTGGGAAGGTAAATATTGAGGTAGAAAGGCATGCTTTCATTGAGCTTTGTAAGGAATATTCAGACATCTTCACTTGGGAATATAGTGACCTGAAAGGTTTTGATCCAAAGTTAGCCTAGCATACTATAGAACTGGAGGCCAATGCTAAGCTTATGAGGCAAAAATAAAGGCCCATTAACCCCAAAATTGAAGAGCTAATGAGGAGAGAGCTAACCAAGTTAATCAAATCTAAGATCATCTTCCTGATCAAGCACTCATCATGGGTAGCTAATTTGGTGCCTATAAGAAAAAAGAGTAGGGATATTAGGCTATGTGTTGACTTTAGAGATCTGAATAGGGTCTCTTTGAAGGGCCATTACCCTCTACCATCCATGGAACAACTTCTTCAAATAGTTTTAGGTTCAGAACATTTTCCTCTTTTGGATGGATACTTAGGATACAACCAAGTGTTAGTGAAGCAAGAAGATCAGTATAAGACTACCTTAACCACCAAATGGGGCATGTATGCATACCAAAATATGCCTTTTGGCTTATAAAATGCAAGGGTAAATTTTCAAAGAGCCATGGACATGGCTTTCCAAGGGTTGTTGAATCAAATAGTGTTGGTCTACTTGGATGACATCATAATTTTCTCCAAGGATGCCGATGAACACATGGACCACCTACGGTTGATCTTTGAGAGATGTAGAGAGTATGGGATCTCTTTGAATCCCAAGAAATATGTGTTTATTGTGCATGAAAGTAAGTTGTTGGGTCATGTTTTTTCAAAAAAAAGGATGTCTATTGATCTTGATAGAAGTGCCATCTTGGTCATATCCTTGCCCAAACATAATAAGCGACTCTAAAGTTTCCTTGGGAAAATAAACTTTGTGAGAAGGTTTATACCTGGTTTTGCAAACTTGGTCAAGCCCATCACTACTATGCTGAAGAAAAACCAAGTGTTCACTTGGTCAAATAAAGGTAAATCAACATTTGAGCCTATCAAGCAAGCCATTACCCAATCACAGACACTTATGAATCCTAATTTCTCAAGGGATTTCATATTGTATGCTTTTGTGAATATTGATAATATATCAACTATGCTGATGCAAAAAAATGGTGAAGGATTTGAGAGCAACCAATAGTATTTTTTAGTTAAGGGATTGAGGGGTATGAGGTGAGGTATACTTTTGTAGAAAAGCAAGTCCTTTCAGTAGTAATAAGCCTTAAAAATTTTAGGCCAATGCTCCATAATAGTAAAAAATATCTTATGGTGTCTCATCCTAGAGCGAGAGACTTCCTTCTTAATAAAGACTTGAATGAAAAGAGAGTTGGTTGGATTACCAAGGTCATGGAGTATGACATGGAGATCAAGGTCACTAAGTTAGTAAGAGGTAAAGGCTTTTGTGATCATATGGTTTATGACCTTCATGAAGATAAAGAGGTTATCTTGGTAACACAAGATAACCCACAAACAGATGCACCTCCACCTCACACTAGTTGGCTCTAGGATATGACACATTTTTTGATAACAGGTAAGTGCCCTTAGGGTATGGACTAGACAAAACGAAGGTATTTTAGACTTCAATCCATACCTTATGCATTGGTTTAAGGGGTTTTATTTAGAAAGGACCTTAATGGAGTGCTCCTAAGGTGCATAGATAATGACCAAGTGACCCAACTTTTGGAGCAATTCTATGATGGACCTACAGGAAGTCATTTTACACCTAGAACCATAACAAAAAAGTTAATGAGGGTTGGTAATTAATGGCCCAACCTCTTCAAATATGTGTATGCATGGGTAAGAAAGTATCAAAATTGTGATTTCTTTGTGGGTAAGCAAATATTAGTAGCCCTTCCTCTCAACCCAATCCAAGTAGAGCAACCCTTCATGTAATGGGGGCTAGATTTCATAAGAATGATCAAGCCTCCATCAAGTTTAAGACATAAATGGGTGCTTGTTGCAACCAACTACTTCACCAGGTGGGTGGAAGTCATTGCATTGAAAGAAGCTAATGAAGGTGTAGTCCTAGACTGTTATGATAGCATTGTGACCAGGTTTGGTGTTCCATCTACTATCATCTCTGATAATGCATTAACATTACTTGATATAAAAACTTGTGAATGGGATCTAAAGATGGGCATATACCTCATCACCTCTTCTAACTATTATCCTCAAGGAAATAGACTAGCTGAGTCCATAAATAAAAATTTGATAAGAATCATTAGGAGAACTATGGAAGATAATCAGAGGACATGGCACACTAAACTAAAGATAGCCTTGTGGGCTAACATGGTGACTCCTAAATCTAACATTGGTAATTATCCATATGTCTTAGTATATGGAAGGGAGGCTGAGTTAGCCATTTCTCTTGAGTTTCCTACATTAGAACTAGTCGATCAGCTGGAGTTGATGGAAGATGAGCCCATGCATGTGAGACTTGTAAAACTCATGGAGCTTGAAGAAATGAGAGACCTTGTAATGAAAATGATAGAATCACATCAAGATCAAGTCAATAAAGCCTTTGATAAGAGAGCCATAGAAAGGGACTTTAAGGAAGGGGATCTAGTCCTCAAGTGGGATTCAAACAAGGCCAAGCCAGACAACCATACCAAATTTGATAGCTTGTAGAATGGTCCTTATTTGATCCATGGATGAAAATAATATAATGATTTTCAGCTATCCCAACTAGATGGAGAGGTACTACCCATCCCAATCAATGGGATTTATCTAAATCCTTATTATTAAAAGATTTTGCATCCATTATATATATTATACTTTTTGTATAGTTTTTCATGTTTTCTCCTAAGTGTCCTGTGCATGTCTTTTTGGTTGTGTGTTTCCCTTCCCTAAGTGCCTTGGGCACAATGTTCATTTTATTCTTGTTGTCCTTATTTATTTAAAGGGAGTTTCCATATAGAGTCAACCTTATTGAAGAAATGAATAACTCTGTGCCTAATGGATCAGATGAGGTGAATGAGCTAGTTTCTCAAGCATAGCGGGCATACTGCCCTATGAATCACCAAAAATATTGGCCATTTTTGGCCCATATACTAAAGATCTTGCATGGTTTGATGAAGCAGTGGATCAAAGGCTTAAGAGAGGATCCAAGTAAGGTTTTCTAAGGACCTAATAGCAGTGTTCAAGGATAAGCCTGCAAGCTGGAAGCTAAGTCCAATTTTTTTTATTCAGCTAAATCTTTAATTGTTCATTCTTTTAGACTTTGTGAGGACTAAGTGCTTCCTTTCTTTCGGGACCTTTTTGGCTAAGTGTTGAATTCTTTCAGACAAGTTGTCTGAGACAAGGTTTTTGAAGGGATATTTCTTTTAGACAAAATGTTTGAAGCAAAAGACAAAGACCTTTTCTTCTGAGAAAATTGACCTAGACAATATTCCTGAAGGGTAACTTTTTAATGGTCCTCTTCAAATTTCAAAGTGTTCTCTCCAAGATTCTAAAAGGTACTTTACTTTTGGAAAATATATTTTCAAGATTTATGAAAGACCATTTCAATAAATCTGAAAGGTTCTTTGCAAAATTCTAAAAGGTTCATTGCAAAAACTCTGAAGGGCACTTCTCAGGAAAAGGGGTCATTTTTAAGAAGGCCAAAGGGTACTTTCCTTTCAAAAAGGGCATTTCAAGTGAAAAATAAGGCACTTTATAAATTCTTCTAAAGGTCCATTTTCAAATAAAATTGTTCAAGACCAAAGAAAAGGGTTAATTCTTTTGGGAGATTTGTCCACGAGTAAATAGTCCAAAGAAATGGCCAAAAATAAAAGTCCAAAGGAATTAATGATGGGCCTACGAATGTCAAAATTGAGCCCTTACAAGTAACCATTACCTTTGGTTAAGTTTTTTAAAAAAGGTTCTTCAAGATTATTGTGAGCTTGACACTTGTCAAGATCTAGCAAGGAGATCAACAGACGAGAAAAGGCTAAGTTTTCAAAAGGATCCTAGTAGGATTTTGACAACCAATCAACATAAAAGGATGAGGATTTTTCCTTTCAACTCTGATGATGTGGTCTATAGCTCATAATAAAAACATGTAAATTGGTCAAACTAAGAATAGATGTGTCCAGGTGGAGTAGTGGACATGTAAAGTGGAGAAGCATGTTGAGTTTTAAATGCAAAAGATCAAATCATTTACACTTGGTGGGAATACTACCCGTGACATGGCTCTCTCAACTCCAATCAAGGGAAACTTGAATGCATGAGGGGATAAAATATATTTGTGGTGATCTTGGATGGCTCATATCATGGTCAAGGTAGTTGTAAGGACATAGTGGTGGTTACAACCATTTATGATCCCTCTCTCTATTTTCTCATGCAAACCCCCTCTTCTCTCATTATTTTCTGCTATATATAGAGGATTTTGAGCCTAAAAATATATCCTCATTTTGACAAGGAGAAACCCTATCAAAAATTTGTAAGAAAGACCTTTTGAAGCAATAAAGATCAATTTTTACCTATCTCTTGCCTCAAAATTATGCTTAGCAAGCTTGTGCATGATGGCCTTGAGAAGAAGTATTCATCCATGTCCATTATCCTTCTCTCTAGCCTATTTTTAGGTGTTTTAAAGTTAGTTAAAAGTTTTAAATTGATCTATTTCCACCATTAATTCATGCTTGGTGTGAATTGTGAAATTCCTCTTTGCTTCATGTATTGTTTGGTGAGCCTAGTTTATGAAACACTTATGTAAATTAACTAGTTTGTGAGGCTGTGTGTGCAAGAATTATCTTATGTTGAATTAGTGTTTATTTCATGCTTATGTGAGTGTAAATCAATTTGGTGTATCACCCATTTATCTCTCTTAGTTACCTTATCCCCCCTCTCTACCTCTTTTTCAAGCAGAAACATTAGTTTAGGTGATCCACCAAGAGGAAGTCGATCTGGAGGTTCAACCTCACTACAGGATACCCACAACCTAAGGTTGTTCCAATATTATAGCTAGGAGTGAGAGAGCCTAAATATATCTCCCACAAAGGTGAAATTCTAGACTAAAACAATTCCCATATGAAAAATTGATTTCTCTTATCAAGTGACAATATACCACTGACAATCACCACCAAAACCATAACCTCCTTATCGATCAACACTAGTAGTGATGACTCCTTACATGTCAGGCCATTAGGTTGAATATTTGTGTAAGTCTCTAATAAATCAATATTTACTTTCTCATAAGGAATGGGAATGTCATAGCCACTGACTAATTCATCTAGTATAGCTTGTTGGTGTGTTAGGTCAATCTATAATAACCTTTGAACTCTCATAGGTAGATTTGGTATGCACCACATGTCCTCCAATGTGACTGTTGCCTCCCCTATCGATAAGTGGAAGGTGGATGTCTCTAAGTACCAATGCACTCAAATAAGCTTGATTTGCTCTAATAATATGCATTAGTGCCACATCTAGAGGATCAATAGCCTCCATGAATGCACACATCTCTATGGTCCAGATCTGAGTGATCCATAAGCAATGCAACCATTACTCATGTGTTGTTAGGAAATCAAGTCACTCCTATAACCACAAATAGATTAGTGTGAATCCACATCTATATCACAAATCTCACTAGCAAGTACCTATTTCAACCTATCCTTGTGCCTATTCTACTTGACCTATTTTATGTCTTAGACTAATTTTCCCATCTCTCTTAGAGGCTTGCCTAATTTTATCTTAGTTAGGCAATATTTTTACTTTTTGACATTGTCATCATTTTGTCAATTCCCACCAAAAAGGGTGATGCCACCATTTTATTTTTAGCATTGTCATCATTTTTGATTGATGTCACCATTTTGGCACTTTCTACCAAAACAAACATTATCATAGTTTTCATTTTTATGAAATAACTGACTTCATTGATTTTGTCAAAATCATCGATTTGGAATTTTATACCCAAAAATGGGAAAGTTATTTATATTTTTGTGTTGTTGTCATTTTTCCTTCCATGAAAATGGTGACAACACCAATTTTTGACCTAATTCCTAGCATTTAAAACACATTAATGACAATTTATTGAGGATTCACTTACCAGTTGCCCATCATGTGGAGGTCATCCATGCTCTCAAACCTAATCACTTATGTGCCTTTGTTGTGGTCATTGAGCCATCTTTCATTATTTTTCTTCACAAGGCCATGACACAAAAAAATTCAAAAGGTAGGGTGAAAATGAAATATTTTAACCCTAAGGGGTGAATATATAGCTTGAAAAAATAATTTTTCACCCCCATCCTTCCTAAAATTCATTATGTTTGTCCCAAGAGGTCCTATTTCTGACTTTGTGGTCCATTTTTCAGACTATTTGTTTCTATCATAATCATTTTTAGACATTTTTTACCACTAGACTATGTTTTTAGATCTTCTCAAAGGCTCATTTAATAACACTATTTTCTAGTTATATCACATTTTAGTTAGGATGTACATCTCCATACTATTAGGTAACCTAGACTCGTACTATTATTTTGTGCCATATCATTGTTAATCCATGAAATGGGTTATTTGTTTGAGCTCTCTTTGCTAATCTAGCCTACTGGGGAAAATTATTTCAACCAATTAATTTTATTAAATGATCAATCTACCCTACTAGGGTAAATCACTGTTTTAATGATTAAAATTGCCTTGTTGAGGCAAGTCATTATTTAGACATCTATTACCATTAGACCATGTCATTTTCCCTCTTTTTAAGGGCCTATTTGATGACACTATCTATCACCCTCTACTTTAAAGGGGCATCCAGGGTTTATCAACCACTCTCTATGGCATCAACATGTGCCTATTGGCTCGTAACAACCTATGGTTGTCAACACATCATTTTTCAATCATTGAAATTTTCTTCTTAATGAATTTTTCATTATTTTAAAAGACATTATTGTGCCTATTTTCATAATGCCTTCTCAAATAGGTGAAAAATGTAGACAGTCATTTTTTGCCACATTTCTTGTCTAAATAGACATCAAAACAAATTTCTAGCAAACAATGCAAATTAAGCCTAGAAATCATTGAAATAACTAAATTCATCTCTACACCTAGTGTTCATCCTCTGAATCACATTAATACATCCCTATTTGAGGTAATACACTGTATGTAATAATAAACTCTTTTCGATTGATCCCCAATCAAATTGTGACCTAGCAAATCATTAATTTTGACTAGGTGTGAAGGACAACCATGTTAGAATTTAGAAACCTAATCAGAATTGGTCAAATGATTAAATCTAATTAAATGGTTAGTTAAAACACTCATTGATAATTAGTGAATTTATAAAAATATAAATTCACAAAAATCATCCAAAATGTCTTATATATATGACATCATGCATGACATAGGTTTAAAGTTGACAAACACTCAAAATTCAATGCAAATAAAAATCAATTTATGCAAGCCATGCCTTGTAAGTGCAATATTAATTGCCTTGTTTATGGCCTTGGGCCTCCAAAATTAAATTAATTGTGGCCACACATCTTGATCTTAAGATGGATGGTCACAAATGAATCTCCTCATTTCTAAAAAACTATAAATAAGAGAATCCTCACGTACTTTAAGGGGTTTTTTTAGTGTAATGTTATTATGTAAAAATACTTATATAAATAGTCAAAAATCAACACATTCCATACCCAAACTCCAATGTGAACAAGGAGAGATGATGCAAGTGCACCATTAACAAAGACTCTTCGTCCACAAAGTTGAGTACAGTCCCCCTAGGCCAACTTACAATTTCAATTCACAAGGAAGGTAAAAATTATTGTTTTTGTCTTTGCATTTATTGTTATTTGCTCCCCCAAATATCTAGACTTGGAATACTAGTCTTCTATGTGTTTTTCATTATTTTTCACTCTACTAACATTGTCCTCATTTTCTTTTATTACATAATGTGGATATGAAGCATGTCCTCTAAAACTTGGTTGACTCTCTTAGTCTTTCCATACATCTCATGATGGTAAGAGGTACTGAAATAAAATGTACCCAACACCTTATACAAAGTAGTCCAAAAGTGGATGTGTAAACAAGATCTTGATATGAGATAATCTTATAGTGAATCCTGTACAATCAAATAATATCATCCAAGAAGACCCTTACCACTAATGTGGCACTATAAGTAGTCTTTGTAGTATAAAATTGAACTACCTTCATCAATTTATCCATAGTCACCATGATCACATCATGATGATAGGATGAGTTAGGTAGTCCAACTATAAATTCCATGGAGATGGTATTCTATTTCGATTATAGAATCTCATGAGGGTATAATAACCCTATCAAATGTTGATGCTTGGCCTTAACCCTCTATCACTCAAGGCATCATGTTATATAATATGAAATGTCACACCATAAATCGATCAAATGATATAATTATCTCAACTCTGCATGCATCTTCTTTACTCCAGGGTGTGTTTGGTAAATGGCTCGAGTAGACTGACAAAATAAAATCATGAAAGCCACATATTATGGGTACATAGATACATCTCGATGTCATAAAATTCCATTTAAATCAAGTTAATAGCCCTCAAAATTGTCCTTTAGGGTAATACCTCAAACTAACATCTATCTCACCTCCTTGTATAAACTGTCTTGAGGAAGATGCACAATAATTTGGCCCTATAAGTCAGTGCATAACCACATAACTACCAACTCATGGTGTCTCATACTCAAGGCATATGAAACCACATTATCCATTCCTTTGATGTATAATATATCATAATTATACTTGCATGAAAGCTACATCCAACATATCTGATAAGCATTGAGGTTAGGTTGATTTAAAATATGATGCAAACTCAAGTGGTGTGTCTTAATAACAAAGTGGAAACTAAGTAGAAAGTGTCACCATATCAAACAATAATGAACAATGGTTTAAAACTCAAGGTTATGAGTTGGGTAATTCAACTCATAATGCTTGAGTTTTTAAGACTCATACACAATCACTCTACCATTCTACATAAAGATTGCTCGTAGCCCAACGTGGGATGCATTAGTGCAAATGAAGAACTCCATAAGATCAAATACTAATTATATAAGAACACTAGTGACATGCTCTTTTATCAACTTGAAAAGCCTCCTCACACTTCTCTATCTATTCAAACTTATTCCCTTTCATCTAAAGTGTAGTGATGGGGTTCATAAAGTAATAAAAGTTCTCAACAAAGCTTGTCAAACCCATAAAGCTATGAACCTATATGACGCTCTTGGGTGCTAGCCACTAAATTATCACATGAATATTAGAGGTATATACTAAGATCCCTTCCTATAAATTATGTTCCTAATATATTACACCTTTAAATGTGTAAAATCACACTTTCCAAAGTTATCATATAATTGTTTCTCCCTCAGAACTTGTAGAACTTATCGCATGTGGTCCTCGGGATCCTCCTCATTCTATTAATAGATCAAGATATCATCAAGGAATATCAACATGGAATGGTCTTTATAGTTGAAAAAAATTCCATTCATGAGGATTATGTATACTATTGAGGCATTGGTAAAATAAAAAGGTAAGAATATAAATTCATAATGCCCATATCACATTTAAAACATAGTTTTATGAATGTATACCTTTGAAATTCATAGTTAATGATACCTATACTTCATATCTATCTTATAGAAAACCTTGGCTCCCTGCATATGATCAAATAAATTATCAATATTAGGTAAAGGTTAATGATTCTTGATCATTATTTTGTTTAGTTATTTTAATTAACACACAAACGAAGGGATCCATCCTTCTTCTTCATGAAGATAATAGGTGTTTTGCATAGAGAAATACTAGGATGAGTTATACCCTTCTCTAACAATTCATCAAGATATATATTGAGATGACATAACTTTAGTGTGGTCATCATATATAATTCTCTCTAAATAGGCTTAATCACTGGTACCAGCTCTATCCAAAAATCAATCTCTCTCGAAGGATGCATGCTTGACAACTCATCTAGAAATACATTAGCAAACTCCTATAAAATAAGATGATCATCTAAATAATCCTTTTGATTCCTCCTCCGGCCTATCACTTACTATGATAGCAAACATTTAATAAACCTTCCTCAAGTTCCACTTGATCTATTTCATAGACATCATGCAAAGGGAAATAGGTCTCTTAACCCTTGAGATAACCATGTGAGTCCAAAGGTCATTGACACGCTCCATAACCTTATTATGGAAATCCATCTTGGCTTTGAGTTACAAGCCAATCCATACCTAAGATAAATCCATGAGTACCCAAGGGTATGATTAATAAATCTATGGTAGTAGGGAAAACACCTAGATCCAAAACACAATAACTCACTAAAGAGATAATAGAAATCTTGGCCCCAATCACCAACTCTACCTACCAACTCTCTAGTTTCCTAAAATCCACCAGCTTACAATGGTACATGACTGAAGGGGAAATTAAAGAGTTTGAATATCTATAATCAAATAAAAATTTAATAAAAACTTTTTTAATCAAACCTATGGTCTCAAAGACCATTGCATAGTCCTCAACTTTGTGGTTATTACCTATGGTCTTTCTACTTGTTGGAAAATAATGGTCTAAGAGGGTAATCATGTGCATAATGATGAGGATATCCATAATTAAATTAAAAGCCTATAAGTTGATCTCACCCTGATAGGGCTCTAATTATTATATGATAAATTATAAATGTTGACCTTAAAGGTCTTGCCTATGTATAATGTTGAAACCATGTAGGTATAGTTTGATGTTGATCTTGTAGCCTAGTATTGATTTGTCCTTGATGGTTCTTATTTTTCATGTCCCTAAACTGAGAGTGGCTAGTATGGTTACTCTCATGTTGTTGTTTCTACTATTGAGGGGGTCTAAGAGCTAGTTGGGTAGGTTTCCAACCTCCCCTAGTTGTGGGTTATGCACACTAAGATATCACATCATATTAGGACTATAACTTACCCTAAAACTTCTCTCAATCATCTTGAGTCTTCCCCTAAAAATCCTCTTATAGATATGCATTCTACACTATGCTGTTAATGTTTTGTTAGGTTGTGGAGCTAAAAGCTTCAACCTTTGCAAACTGAGGAACAAATGGTTGCTGAGTTCTACAGGAACCGACGTCGGCAGCAAGACCGACGTCGGCAGAGTCCAGTGCAGAAGGCCACCGGCGACGGTAGGAAGTCGGCCGACGTCGGCAGAACCAGACTAGCAGGGACCGGCGTCGGTTGCCTGTGTGTTCCTGAAGTGTTCATTTCACGGATAGTTAGTTAAGTGAACGATGAGTTTGCATGTTAAGACCACCCAGAGTCTTGGGCTGCGAGGATAATTGTCTAAATTAAGAGTCTAAGTTATTGTTTGAGTTAGGGATCTATTTATAGACCCATTGGCATGTATTGTTTAAGGCATGAGATAGAAAGGAAGAGTTCCTTCTAGTTGTAAGATCTGTGAGTTGCAGGTTGTTGCAAGCTCATTGGGGATATACATGTAAGTTTGGTCTTTGAATTGCAGGTTGCAGGTTCATGAGAGATCAGCTTGAAGTGCTATAGAGTGCTTGGTGTACCGACAGGGTTATTACTGACTGGTTGGTGAGGTGAACACCAATTCTGTGTGTGAGTTGGTTGTTGGGACTGTTTTTTGTGTAGGAGAGTGTGTGTGAGAAGAACTACTGTACACTTGAGGTGTGGCGAATCTCTGTAAGGTGAAAGAGTGTGGCGGCTCTTTGATGTATTCTTTTCTGTATAGTGTTAATACAAGATAGTGTATTGTCTCTCATATTCAGTGCTATTGGTGAATTCTAGTTACTTGCATTTCTGGTTATTTCCGCATATTCAATTGCTTATATTTGGTAATCATACTGTGCTCTTTCTGAGGAGCAAGATCTTAACGAGTGGTATCAAAGCATGTTTGTTGTTCTAGATTCCTGACAAGTGGTATCAGAGCTTTTGGTTGGGATACTAACAGATTGGTGTAGATCTGGGTAGTGTGTTTTGATTATAGGTTACTCACAGGGCTTCTATTTGAGTGGGAGTTGAGCAATGGCAGAAAACAGTCAACTACGAATGGAAAAGTTTAATGGCAAGAACTACCAATTATGGAGGATGCAGATTGAGGACTATCTGTATCAGAAAGATTTGTACTTACCATTGGGTGGGGTTGCTAGCAAACCCTTGGATATGAAAGATGAAGAATGGGAGGTTCTTGATCGGAAGGCTCTGGGATCTGTTAGATTGAGTCTTGATTCATCTGTGATTTCTAGCTTATCACAGTGTAAGACAACGGTGGAGTTGATGAAATCTTTGGCAAATTTGTATGAAAAACCCTCAGCTTCTAATAAGGTATTTCTTATGAAGCGTTTATTTAATTTGCAAATGTTGGAAGGTGGATCTGTTCATAGCCATCTTAGTGATTTCCATGGTTTGGTAAACCAGTTAAGTTCAGTTAATATTGTATTTGATGATGAACTTAGAGCTCTCTTAATCTTGTGTTCATTACCTGAAAGTTGGGAAGGTTTGGTAATGGCAGTTTCTAATACTGTGTCTCCTTCAAAAGTCTTAAAAGTGGATGATGTTGTGAGTGTGATCTTGAATGAAGAGATACGTAGGAAAAGCACAGGTGAATCATCTGGAGATGCTTTGAGTGTTGAAGGAAGAGGAAGGCCAAGAGAGAAGACAGAGCGTGGGAGATCAAGGTCGAAGATAGGCAAAAGATCCAAGTCCAGGTATGGCAGAATAACCTGCTATAAATGTGGAAAGCAAGGGCACTTAAAGAGAGATTGCAGATCGGGTGAAGATCACTAGGAAGAACATGGAGAAGAAGCAGATGTTGCGGGTTACATTGCACAGGATGCTCTGGTATGTTCTTTGGATAAAGTAGAATCTTGGGTATTAGATTCTGGTGCCTCTTTTCATGCATCCCCACATAGGGAATTTTTTCATGAGTATGTCCAGGGAGACTTTGGAGAAATTTGTGTAGGAGATGGTAAGCCTTGTCAGATTGTTGGCAAAGGCAAAGTGAAGCTGAAATTGCAGACAGGTGACACATGGGTGTTAAAGGAGGTCATGCATGTCCCAGTTCTGAAGCGGAATCTGATTTCTGTTAGAAGTTTGGGTGAAGAGGGTTGCACAGTAACTCTCACAGCGGACTCTTGGAAGGTTACCAAGGGTACACTTGTTGTAGCTAGAGGTAAGAAAGTAGGTACGCTTTATCTATCTACTTGTTTTACTGATTCTCTTTCTGGGTTATCTACTTCAGCTGTAGATTCAGAGATGTGGCTTGATAGGCTTGGTCACATAGATAAGAAGGAGATGCTTATTCTTGAGTCAAAGAATATGCTTTCGGATTTGGAAGGCATGGATCATGGTTTCTGTATGCAGAAGAAGAAGGTAAGGTTTCTTGAGGAATCCGATGTTAGTGACAAGAACGGGAAAGCCTTGGTTTTCAAGGAGAAAGTGACGGACAGAGTTCAGCATAAGGTGCAGAGGAATTTTGAGCAGAGCAAGGGTGATTTGGACAAGGTTTTGATCCAAAAAGAGCTCACGGGAAAAAGTCAGGTCTCACAAGAAAAACATAGAGACCGACGTCGGCAGGAAAACTGGCGTCGGTGTCCAGACAGGGACCGACGTCGGCTATGTGCAGCCTGACGTCGGTGACTCAGGGCAGAAAAGAGATCGGCATCGGCCAGGGGAAACCGACGTCGGCAAGGAGGCAGTCGCAGGGAATCGACATCGGTCGGCTGTAGACTGAGATGTGATCGGCATCGGTTACTGAGACGAATTTTGGGTGGACAGCGAGTTGTCATGGAGTCTCAAGCGCCCATATGGAGGACTGAAGGTGTAAGTAAGTTCTTAAATTCGTCATTTCCCTTCTTACACTACTTGTTGCTCACTTATGGCATAGGACCAGGAAGTTATTGAAGAAGCAGAACAGGTAGATCCAGGAAACAGTGGGAGCTTGGCATGGATGAGGATGTGATTCCTTGGAGGAGAACCAAACAGGTGTTTTGGGTAGTGTTGCCAGCTGGAAGTAAGCACTGAGAGACGAATGGATGTTGAGGATGAAGAAGAGCGGAAATGGATACGTGAGATGGAAGATCAGGGTATATGATCTTGTATTAGCTGCAGGGCAATGGAGGTTTGATCATTGTGTTTCTCTTTACCAGGTTGGATAATATTAGCTACATTATCCTATTTTCTGTATGATGTGCTTGTTGCAGGGTTACATATACAGGTATTGCTGAACTAAAGGTAAAGCTAGTTCAGGGGTTTGTCATGGAGAATCTGGGAGCAACAAGATTCTTTGGCATGAGTGTGTTCTAGAGACATGGAGGTCTTGTTGACTTTGTTTCAGGATGATTGTGTGAAGCCGGTTAGCATGCCGATGGTTAGACTGTTCACAGAACAGGGGTCTTGATTCACATAATGAGGTTGAGTGCATGGTATGTACTAAACCTGAGTTTTCCCAAGTAGTGGGAGTTGTCACAAGTTTGGAGTTAATCCGGGAGAGTAATACTGAAGGGCAGTTCAGTGGGACCAGCAGCAGGTGCACATGCTATGCAGGGTCAAGTTCTTTTTTCTACATGGTTGTAGATGCGGATGTGGCAGGTAATTTGGATGACAGATTTTGCACCATGGATTTTGTGGTGGTTGGTCTTCAAGAGTGATCTTGAGGAGGGATACAAAGCCAAGGGAACAAACTAGACGGTGTACAGGTATAGGTACAGGTTGCAGCTGTTTATCTCCAAGTGGGAGATTATTAGGTTGTGGAACTAAAAGCTTCAACCTTTACAAACTGAGGAACAAATGGCTGCTGAGTTCTACAGGAACCGGCGTCGGCAGCAAGACCGACGTCGGCAAAGTCCAGTGCAGAAGGCCACCGGCGACGGCAGGAAGTCAGCCGACGTCGGCAGAACCAGACTAGCAGGGACCGGCGTCGGTCTCCTGTGTGTTCCCGAAGTGTTCGTTTCACAGACAGTTAGTTAAGTGAACAATGAGTTTGCATGTTAAGACCACCCAGAGTCTTGGGCTGCGAGGATAATTGTCTAAATTAAGAGTCTAAGTTATTGTTTGAGTTAGGGATCTATTTATAGACCCATTGGCATGTATTGTTTAAGGCATGAGATAGAAAGGAAGAGTTCCTTCTAGTTGTAAGATCTGTGAGTTGCAGGCTGTTGCAAACTCATTGGGGATCTACATGTAAGTTTGGTCTTTGAATTGCAGGTTGCAGGTTCATGAGAGATCAGCTTGAAGTGCTATAGAGTGCTTGGTGTACCGGCAAGGTTATTACTGACTGGTTGGTGAGGTGAACACCAATTCTGTGTGTGAGTTGGTTGTTGGGACCGTTTTTTGTGTAGGAGAGTGTGTGTGAGAAGAACTACTGTACACTTGAGGTGTGGCGAATCTCTGTAAGGTGAAAGAGTGTGGCGGCTCTTTGATGTATTCTTTTCTGTATAGTGTTAATACAAGATAGTGTATTGTCTCTCATATTCTGTGCTATTGGTGAATTCTAGTTACTTGCGTTTCTGGTTATTTTTGCATATTCAATTGCTTATATTTGGTAATCATATTGTGCTCTTTCTGAGGAGCAAGATCCTAACGAGTGGTATCAGAGCATGTTTGTTGTTCTAGATTCCTGACATGTTTATGGAGATAATATGTGCACTTCACCAACTAGATCTATGTTTAGGCCTCTAATAAACATGTTCACCTAAATGGACTCATCTTTATAACTCTAAACATACTATATTAGGTCTAGTCATTGACACTCATTCTATGCCACTGTGTTGCTCCCCTATTGTAGGTCATGGAACTCAGCCACCTTCTTCTAAACATAATGGGGAGATAAGTAATGAGCTCTAAAATGCTCCTCAAAAATTTCCTAGATGAAGGAATCTGGTGTCAAAAGGATATTTTTCTCCTCTCCTTCACAACACATATTTGACACATATCTCAGTAGGTGAGTCCCTAAATAGACCTTCCCATTTCAGTCACACTCATGTAGGGTAAAAAACCTGTACATGCTAACTAACCAAACCTCTATTTTAAAACCCTCTTAGGTACCATCATATGTTAGACGGTGAAGTCTGATAAAATCCTTAACCAAGTCCCCAGTTGTTAGCCTAGGAGGGTGGTCATAGTCTTGCCTCTCTTGATTCTCATGTCTATGGTGTAACTCACATATGTTTCCCTCTACACACTAGTACGAGTGCCTACAAGACTTGAGCCTCTATTCATCTCTCTTTACCCTCTACTAAACTTGACTATGTGGCCTCTATATCTCACTCTCCATTGATATTTATTCACCCCATGAATGTTATGGAAATCATCTCTCTACCACCTCCTACACTATTGGCAGTTTTTCCTGTAGAACGTGAAACATTTATTAAATGGCTTAGAGAATCTGGGGTTTTAAATATGTCAGTCCCTACTAAAAAAGAAGTGGTTGTGGAATTGGTGGTGGTCCCACATGCTCCATGATGTTTCCAGCATCTTGAAGTAGACACCATCTTCATTCCATATTACATAAGGAAGGGAGAAGTATATATCTTAGCGAAAGTATATAACTAAAAAATAATAATAAATTACCCAAAGCTCTTGGTGCAAAAACCATGCTCTAATACCAAAATATTATGCCCAAAACTAACACAATGAAACTCACATAAAACATGCCATTTTTTTAAAATAATGTATAATACACATTCTACTTAACTACATTGCCCAATTGATAAAGAGGAAACACACAAGTGGACACATGGTTACCATGCAACCATGCAGGTCTCACTTGCTCTAATCAACCAACACTTAAATGTAAGCCTGTAACTCTCTAAGCAGTCCCAGTGGGCCCCATAACCCCAAAGACAAAAAGGAGTGCCCAACTAAATGAAGGTGGATTGGGTAACCACTTGATTGAACATGACTTTTTAACACATAACAGAGTTTAGGGAGTATTTCAAGTGATTTTAGCCAATCATGTGTCTCAATTTTCACTTAAGTCACAGTGAATTTCTAATTTCATATTGACTTGAATTTGGGAAAAGTGCTAAAATAAATATCAATTAGACCTCATTAAACCTTAGGATTTGCCTAAAATATCTTGTTTAAGCCCTTTGAGATTGGTTCACCTAATCTCCACTATTGGATCAAACTGATCTTGACCATCATATTTGGTCAAAGTAAAAAGGTGACCAAAATCCTCACATAGGCCATAAGGTATCCAAACTGTCCATTGAGTTGGAAAACTAAAATTTTGGAGGGACGAGGTATTGGATGATGACTTTTTTATATTCATTCTTCCTCTCCTTCCTCAACCCTAGATGACTATCATTAATGGAATCTCTAATATTTTGGTCAAAATAGTATTTTTCTCTTTCATGTTTCTAACATGATAAGAAGATGCATGCATGAGCTCTAAAGGCACCCAATTCAATGAAATGCTCGTACGAGGTCGTAATCTCTTATGATTATCAAAAAGGTCCTAGGAGCTTCAAACTCATCCACAACCATTAATGGTTGCCACAAGGTAAAATTTAGAATAGTTCTATGTCAAGTTAATATTTTTGTCTCATAATGTATGTGAGTCAAAATTAGTATGGGTCTCTTTTATAACAACCTAATCTGAGCACCTAAGAGCCCATGATAGATGTTAAGACCCAAACAACCTCCCTAATAAAAAACTAACTTATAAATAAAACTACAAGGTTTCAATACCCAATACCACTTCCAAGCAGAAGGGGACAAAAAAGTTGAGGGGTTTTCCTTTTGAGTTCCACTACCTCTGAGCCTTGGGTATTTATAATCATGGTTAAAAAAGAAGTGCCCTAGGTTGCCAAGGAGTTCTAAGGTACACTTGTGAGAAAAAGGTCAAAGTGGGAAAAATATGCATCTCTAGGTCTCAAAAACAATTTTTTTTGGAAGAGTAAGAAAAATGAAGGGGGGAGCCTTTTAGGGTCACTAGGTTCTCACAAATGAGAAACAAAAAATGGGTCTCAAGGTAAACTTAGTTCTAGTTTTATTTTATTGAGTTTTAGGTTATAAATCTAAAAAAATGTAGTTTGAATTTAGATAATAGTAAAAAAATTATTTTATTTTTGTTTGTTATTATTATTTTTGGCTTGTAAGGCCATGTCGTTAGTTAATTAACCATCACAGCTTATATCCTAGGTAGCTAATGGTTAAGATAGCCACTAGGTTCATGGCCTAGCTCATTAGTGGTTAACTGTCAATCTAATCACATGCATGGTTAATTCATGGTTAACTAATCACCAAGATTAACCAATTATACCTTCCCTAGAAAAAGGGTCGAGAGCCCTTCCAAAAGGCTATGTGTATTTAGAATATTTCCCTACAAAGTGATTGATTTAAAAAATTCATAACTAACAAACCGCAAAGCCAAAAAATATGGAACTAGTGGTGTTGGGTTCATAAAACTAATAATTTAATGCTAAAATTATTTTAGGCACCTTAAAACCTCATTTTATATTTTAGTTAATTATGCGAAGTGAAGACATTTTATAAAGGAGATGTAAGGGTTTTAAGACTAGAACTTAAAAAAATAATATCAATAATCTGTAACTCCTAAAAATATTCTTTCTATTTTATAAATTCAAATATTTATCCTACTTCACAATATGAAATAAATTGGGAAAATTTGGGAATAATTTAAATTATTAAAATTAATTTAATGCTACTAGCCTTCCATGGCTTCTAACTAAAGCATTTTATAATTTTGAAAAAAAGAAACCATTCTTTTCATCCAATTGCAAAATTATAGAATTATAAAATGTCCATAACTTAATGTACAAATGGGATTTAAACCCAAAATAGTCATTTCCATTTCTTTTACAACTGATACATTTTTTTATAAGGAATACATAAGTACTAAAGAACATCATACAATTCTAAGCACTTAATATAATTTTTCCATTATAGTAGAACCATATTAAAGACTAGAATTAATTAAAATATACATGGATCTCAAATGGCTAATAAGTTTATTTTTAATCAAAAGTAAAAATATTAAACAAGTTGTCTTCACAAGGATCCATATACAATCCACAAATCCAACCTAAGGATGGCTCACCTCCCATCCTTTTTCCATCATGAGGAGGCTACCCTAGGCACCCCCAAGCCTAAGACTCCTAGTTCTAGGCATTTCCACATCATGGGTTACAGTAACTAATTTGATATAAGGGAGGTTTAGGTGGTTCAGGACTAGGTAGAGGTTGCTCACTATAAAAACACATCTAGGTTTCAAACCCACTGTACAAAGGAGGCTTCCATATCCAAATGAACCAATCAATATTTAAAAGAAGACACCATGAAAATTAGTAACATAGTACAAGGCAATCATAAAAGTTTTAACATACTTAGGCCTGCCATTTGAGAAGAAGGACAAGGGGAATTCCTCAACCTTGAGAAGGACAAGGGAAATTCCTCAACCTTGTGTTGTTATCTCTTGGTAATTTGAGGACATAAGTGCATTCCACCATGCCAATAATACACATGATGACATTAGGGTTATGATCCAACTTTCCACTTCCAGTACGTTCCATTAAACCCACATAAGAGGGCATGGGAACTTGGTTCCACCACCACTTCCACTATGAAAGAATGTACGATACAAAAATGAAAATACATAATTTTTAGCAACATGACTCTACCATTTTAAGATAATAAAATGGATTAAAAAAAACCCAACAAAAATAAGGGATATGAAATCTCCAAAGCCCCAAAATGGGCATAAAAATTGCATGGTAAGCACAACCATGGAAGACAAAGTAGAAAGGGAAGGTAACCCAAGTGGCCTTATTCCCCTTGAAATATTGAATAACCAAAGTAAAAGAGGACAAAATTTTGATAAATAAATAAACCAAAAAATTAACATGGAATCCTACCTTAGTACACTTGGAATCCTCTTAAGACGCCTTCTACAAGCTTGGGTAATATTTTAATCATCCTTGCTAAAGTCCTTCCTCTTGTTTCTCCTCTTTCTCCTTATCCCACTTGAATTTATAATTTTATACAAATGAGTCAAAATTTGTATCGAATACGGTTCATCTCCTTCAAATAGGCCCAACCCTCTATATAAAAGCCAATGGGAAGGTGCCATGTCTCCCTTCCCATCCATTGTCTTGTGGTCAAAAAGTATCCCCTCCTCCTTAACTCCACTTACAAGCCCATGCGGGCAAGCAATCAAGTCTATGTCTCATAAATGGACTCACTATCCCAAGCCATAAATTGCACATGTGATGTCCTTTAAGTCCTTTAAGGTTGCTTGAAAGACTCTCCTTCCTTCTTATTGGTCCAAGGGAAAAAATATCGACCTAACATTTCTAAAATCTACATTAAGGCATTTTAAAAAGTTGGATCACTCAAACCATCCTAGTTTGAGTCAAAAGTGACCACTCAAGTGGTTTACAATTATTTCAATAATTAATTACAACTTTAAATAATACTCCTAAGGTTCATAAGAAAGGTGATAATAGTGACCAAGGGGGTGAATAATGCAAAATAGTTTAAGAACACCTATGCATCTGAATAGATCCACAACAAGGTATAAAGGGGTGGTTTGGGTTATATTAAGGTTAAGTATATTTTTCACCACTTTACCCATGATGTGTTTGTGTCTGACATAGTCCTAATTCCTTCATTGTCCTTCCTATCACCTACACAACATTTCAAACATAAAATGCCCTACCCTGGAAGTGAAAGCTGCAAAATATAAGCCATACAAAGGATCTCAATCCAAAAATAAACAAATAACATATCTAAGGCATAACATATCCATGGTGATAAACCAATATCAAACATATAACATGTGTATGCCCAAATACAAGCTCAAGGATAATAGCTCTAGTGATATTGCATCAATACACATCATAATGAATAAGTAAATAGCATAATCAATAGGTTATCAATACATAAAATAATAATTAATGTAAACATACAACCATTCTTTTGTAAGCACAACATAAACATCTCATAAATATAGAATCATTGTCTCAGTCTCAAAGAATCCATAATATCTCATGTCTCAAATATATAAAAGCTACATCTCAACATGATGTGTGAGAAACACCACAAGTCTAAAGGTGAGCACTTTGAAAATAGGGGTCTCACATCCCTAAATTCACTAATGAACAAGTGAATTTATAGACTTATAGAACTTTAATTAGGTCACTATTGAGGCACAAGCTGAAATAAAATGGGAAAAGCTTGAAAAATCAAGACCCACAACCCAAATATACCAAAAACTAGGCCATAAGGGCCCTTTTTCATAAACATATAACATATGTTTATGTGAAAAATCTAGATAAACATAGGATAATAATGGAGGATATATAATGAGCCAATAGAAATAATTTCACAAGGAACATGATAAGAAAGAAGAAAAAAATAAAAAACTCACCAATAAGAATGATGATTGTAATAAAAAAAAATGAGGTAAGAATGCTTTCCTACAACCTAAAATAGCCATTCGAGGGGAAGTCATATTATTTATTGATATGTCTAATTCACTAAATGTTAACCTAAGGCATGTATTACGCAAGGTTTTGATATTGTATATGTGACACTAGTCTCTTTCAAGGGTTAAATATTGGAATAATGGATACTCATCTATAGGATCTAATGTACAGATCATTACCATAGTAAAAGAGCCAATTTATAAACTACACAAAAAAATTATTCTAATAATCATGAAATAGGAATAATATATTATATGTATATTATCTCATCAATCATGTACAATCTGACCAAATTACAATACGAAGTCCTAGTTATAAATAACTTGGAAAGTTTGTTTCATAACAACCAAGTAGTTGGAGTGAACTAACTTTTTGTTATGAGAATAAATTAAATATGAAACCTTCCATTTTTTATGTTAATATAGTGAGTTGACACTCATCTAACATAACAATCTCCCTAAAACAATCTTAACCCTTATGTTAGCATGAACCGACATATTATTAATCTAGTTAGGAAAAATACACAACCAACCTAGTGTGAACATGAACACATTAACACCCTCCCTTAAGTGTAGAATTAGGGATATAAATAAGAGTAAAGTGAGAAGACATATCCTTAGATATGGGTCTAGGAAACTAATCCAAATAAGGTACCCATGTACAATGGAATGTAACTGGTAAAAATTAATCACCATGAGGTTTTTTAAGAAACCAATAATAATAGCAAAATTGGAGAGAGCTAACAGTGTTACAACACTAATATTTTTGGGGTTGCTTTAGTGACCCACATTTCTCAAAGTTTAAATAATACAATTATAACAAAGTTTTTAAAACTTATGTTATGTAATAAATATAAACTTACACATATAAAAATGTATGTAAACAATTAATTAAAGTAGTTGTGAAAGTGAAAAGGTATAACTAATCAATTATAACCATTCACTAGTTATATATTACCTTTGTGTAAAATATAGAGAATATAAAAATATGACATTGTGAATTATTCAAATGTAAATGTCTTCAAACTTTTTGTGAAGGGTTTTTGTAAAGAGAAGTGAGGTGAAAATGATTTTACTAGGTGTAAAATTATTTCTCAAATAATGGATATAAGCTTTATGAATTTTTTACCTCATTGAGGTTTTCCCATGTTATTCATGTGTTTTTTTGTGCATATTTAATTTGTCTTTCCATGTTAAAATTATTTGGATGATAATTGGTTTATCCTACATACTTTGACATGATCCAATGGTTGTTGTCTAAATAATTTTTTAGGATCTTTACAATTAGAAATTTGGAGGCTACCTGCCAAATGTTTGACCATATGTCTGATCACAAAAAAAACATAATTAATTTTAAATCCATATTTTAAGAGGTTCTATTTCACCCTAGTTTTGGAATATATAGGTTTTGTGTTGGTGGAAACAAATTATTTATAAGTGTTTGAAGTGGACCCATAGGTTTTAGAGGATAAAACACTTGAAAATTTGATTAGGATGAATTTATTCTTATCCTACCAAATACACTGAAAACTCAACATTAGTTGTGTTATTCACAATAAAAATTTATCATGCCATTTATCGTAACCTTTTGTGCAAATTGTATAATATTCTTCTCTCTAAAATAACTTAGATTTTACAATCTATTTATTGATTTAATTAAACCTGCCGGTAACAGATAAGAAAGATTCACTAGTTTTATTCATTGTTGAACCTTTGAGAATTTAATTAAATTATTTTGAAGTATGATATGGATTTGAAATGTTTTCCTTATGGTGAGGCAAAGAGTGGCAATCCCAAACTCATCTCCAAGGTCATCCATTACCAAATACAATTTTTTTAAAACTTTTATTACTAGGTTTTTTATTCTTAACATGAACTAATATGATTTTCCTCCAAATTTAGTACACTCGTCTCATTTATCTACTTGATAACTTTCATGAAACTTAATGAGTTGTGTTGTATCCTCACTAATATTTGGAGTTTATGTTCATAATTCCCCATTCAAAGGATATCATAAATAATTACTTTTTTTCTTGATGGTCTCAACCTTGATGTACTTGGTATGAGGTGTTGTAGGTGGCTTGGTAGGCAATAAAACAAAATTAAATATAATAAAGTCAGCAACAAAAAAAACTACAATGATTTGCAAACAAAAAAATTTCACTATCTAATATTGTACATGCACTCTACACAATCCTTTATAAAATCAATTCAAACACTAACATGGTAGTTTAATGGATAGAAATAAAATATTTATTATTAAGACTATAGTTTGATTATCCTATGGAATATTTATATAATAAATTCCATTTATTTTTTCCATGTATCTAGTAGCCACTACTTTGGTTGGTGGTGCAAATGTTGTTTATGCTTGTTAATGGATATTTTTTTCATTGCTTAAGATGATATATGATCAAATTTAATGAACTTGAGCCAATGTAAATCAGTCTATTAGGAGTGGGGGTAAAAACACAACACTATATTTCTAAAACAAAATCAAAGACTACCCCTAATTCCCAGAATCACAGAACATGAACTAAGAACAACAGGCACAATTTTTTTGCCAAAATAGAGGAGCAGAGATATGTTGAAACACACTCAAAATAATATATTAATTTTATTCTAAAACTATTACAAACTGATTTCAACTCAGATAAATTATATCTACAATTTTTGTAACCTTGCTCATACAAAACTTTTAAAAACTATTTTTTTGTCCTCCTACTTTGCTTGCTATCTGTTGTTGTGTATGTTGCTATTTTTCCCTCCTTATGAATGTTATGTGTTTTGACTGTTATCACACAAACATTCCTTCACACTCCTTGCTTCTTCTTCTTTATCTACTAGTTGTTGTACTATATTTTTAAATTTGTCTACAACTCTTAAAAAATTGCTATAGGCTACTACTCTATTTGTATATATATTTTGCTCTATTTTTGTCTTATGTTGTTCTCATCATTGTTGTTTACTTAAATCAAGTTTTAAGGAAACTTTAGAGACTTATTTTATCCTCATGTGCTTATCATCAACTATTGTTTGGTCTAATCAGAGCTCAGACAAACTCGGTAAAAATAATATTTTGTCAAATTAATGTGTTTGGAAGTATACAATTGTTGTGGCAAAGATGCTCCCGAGGTGGAACACTATGATTAACTAGATGAGGTCATAGATTACAAAATTCAACACTCCCCATTAATATTGACCTTCTTTTCATTCTCTACTACACTCTTTTAACCCCTAAACACCTTTATAACTTCTTCTTGCATGTCAATTTATATCTGGACTCATTTTGTAAATGTCCATTGCTTGATTGGTGAACTCCAAAGCTTCACTATTAAACTCTAAAGCTTATTTGAAAAACTCCATAGCTTCACTATTGAAATCCAAAGCTTCATTAATATACTTCGTAGCTTGGCTAATATACTCTAGAGCTTCATTGTTGTGCTTCAAAGCTTTATTGTGAGACTTCAGAGCTTGTATAAAACCACTTAGACCTAGTGTTACTTCATTTATGACTCCTAACCTTTATTTCAAATGCAAAAAAATATCTTTTTATAGTATCTTAGTAAAAATATCAGTTATTTGCTACACTGAATTTCAAAATTTAAGCTCTATTTCATATTTTTCAACTAACTCTAATAAAATGATACATGATCGCTATATGCTTGCTTCTACCATGAAAGACAAGATTATTTTATAATGAAATGGAGGATATGTTATCATAATAGATAATTGATGTTCCTTGTTGATCCTCATGTAAATTTGATAACATTGTTCTCAACCATATGACTTAGCATGTTATTGCATTGGATGTTATGTACTCCACTTCAATTTTAGAAATTGAAATTGTGGGTTGTTTCTTTGAATCCCAAGAAATGGCTCCTGACCCATAATGAAATACATATCCCAAAGTGTTATTTCATTCATAAAGATCATATATACCTCTTATTCTAACACACCATTCAATAATGTTGACTTTACATTCATTTGAAACACCTTCCATTTGTGCTTATCATATGTACTTATGATTATTCTCACTGTATCTAGCCTTGATATGGGTGCAAATATTTTGTTATAGTCATGTCTAGGTATTTTATTTTATCCTTTCACCACTAGTCTTGCTTTATGCCTCTCTATCTTGCCTTCAGGAGTGGTTTTTGTCTTGTACACCAATGTGAATCCTATTACCTCTTTTCCTTTTGGAAGGTCAACTAACTCCCAAGTCTAATTTTTCTCAATGGCATGCATTTCTTCATCCATTGCCTCACACCACTTATTGTCCTTAACTACTTCCTAATAATAAATAGGATTGACTGATGAAAATAGAGCATAATTCATTGTTTCATCTTGATTTCCTTTATACCTTGACTTCTTATAGACTTCTTACAAACTCTTTGTCCTTGTTAGGCATTGGCTTGAGTTAGAGGAGGATGAAGTTGACTCATGAGTTGATCCATGACCTCCTTAATGGCTAATGCCACTAGATGTATCAACCTTTTGTTAAATAGGGATCCAACTTGATGTATGGGTGGATGCACCACCTATTGTTTTAGTTTCAAGAAAGGGTCCACTAGCCCTTATTTGCACTTGCTCTTCTTCTTGCCTCACTTCTTATGGTGCATCCTCAATGAACTAACATCCCAGCTGATTATAAGTTCTTTGGTGGCCAAATAATATAATCTATAAGACTTTGATTGCTCACTATATCCAATGAAAATATATTTCTCTCATTTTATCATCCTATTTTGTTCTTATTTGCTTGGGCACATTTGCATATTCAACACATCCGAACACTCTAAGGTATTCAAAACTCAATTTTTTATTATTCCATGCTTCTTAAGGGATCATATCCCTAACACTCTTAGTTAGACAAATATTTAATAAATATACAATTTTTGATACAACCTCACCCCTAAACTCATTGGATAATCCTTTTGTCTTAAGCATGTTCCTTTCCATCTCTTAGATTATTTGGTTCTTCCTCTCAGCCACACTAATTTGTTGCAGTGTATACCTGAATGTAAATTACTTATTGATGCCATTATACTTTCAAAAATCCTTAAACTCATTTGATATATATTCTTACCCTTTATATATTCTTAAAATCTTTATGTAATGTCTAATTTACCTCTCAACCAAAGCCTTAAACTATTTGAATGTCTCAAATGCTTCTAATTTATTCTTCAATAAATAGACCCATGTCTTCTGGTTGAAGTCATCTATGAATGTCATGAAATATAAATTATTAGATAAGGAGGGAGTATTCATAGGACCATAGAAATTTGAACCTATTAGTTTTAGAAGAGCTCTAACTCATCATGACTTACCCACAGGGAATGCACTCCTATATTGCTTTCACAATATGCACCCTTCACATAATTTTTTTGGTTATTCTATGAGGGGTAGCCCTCTTGTGATCAAGGAATCCAAGAAGGGTGGTTGGATCATATGTTAGATTCATAATGAAAATGAAAACAAACACAATAATATGGATAACACTATCTTGTCTAGATCAAAGGTAGGAGCATGGTGAAGAAACACAAATGAACAAAGCACAACTAAAAATGGAAAGAACTCACACAATTCCTTACCAATTCCTTGAATGATCCAAGAGGTTTTATTCATTTGGCTTGCTCGGATTGTGCTCAAGAAGTCTTCATCAATGGGACTTGGCTATCTCCATCTCCTCTTGGCATCATGGTTAGCTTGGATTATGGATTTGATATGGCTTGAAGTGGCTTGGCTTAGCTCAATTTTGGCATTATAACACTATGTATTTTCTTCATGCCCTAAATCATATATTATAACATTACTATGTCCAAGTCTCTAAATGGAGAGGCAAATGCTTGTATTTATAGGTTTTGAAATCAAATTGGAATGAGTTAGATCTTAACTTAGGTTTGCTTAATTAACCCTAGTAAAGTTAAAAGGCATCCAAACCTGATGATTATCATGGAATAGTTGTGCTTGGAGATAATTTGGATTTTGGACAACTCACAAAAGGTAATGATTACTTCTTAGGATATTCATTGATTTTTGAATTTCCTTTTTGATAATTCATTTAATTTTTTAAGGTTAATTCAATTTGGGCATTTGATTGGATTTTACATGTTAATTAATTATTTTTAGGCATTTGACCATTTTCTAATATTTGATTTGATTGATGGGTGCATTTGCTCTATTTAATTGATTTTTTGGTCAAATTGATTTAATTGCATGTGATGAAGCCAAAGTTGAGATGTTTAAAAATTATTAGGATAGATGTTCAATGGTTGGTAAGAATTTATCTAAAGTTGGATATTAATCCATTGGTGGCCACTTTTAGGTGTCTATAGTTTGAACCTATTTTGGAAGGCATTGCAAGATATAAGCACAGTAACATCTTCTCAAATAATAAAAATGTTCTTTATGCTTATGAATTCAATGGCAATGGATGAACTATAGGGTACCCCTTCAAGGGAGTAGTTGTAAAAAGGGTCATTAAATGGTCCCTCAAAATAAGGAAATGAATGGACCAAATAGATGATAACACAATGATTTTCCCAAAGGTAGTTATAAGCATTGTACCCCGATAGTGGCAAATATGATATGATAACACAATGATTTGCCCAAAGGCAGTTAGAATCATTGAGAATATAGGTGGGATGGGTTACAATGGTTTTCAAAAAGTTGGTTATAAGCATTGTACCCTAATTATGGAACAAAAGATTGATGGTTGATGATGTAAAATATGATGATGACAAATTAATATAGAGGATAAAGATGAACTGGACAACCTGCTAGTAAGGAGATGTTCATCTGAACTAAAAAAGGTTGAATTTTTATTGTTGTTTAATTAATCTACTTGTGATATGATTTGGAAAAGATCAAGATTATTATTGGTGCTGGTGTTAACGACATATTGATGTTACATTGTTGTGTAGACTTCTCGAAGCTAATTTTTGTTGTAGCATGTGATGTTAGGCATCATGATAAAACACCATGAGGACTTGGTCAAAATATGCATAAGGACTTACTCATGATATCCAATACTCAATTAAAAATAATGTGCCAATGATAAAAACCATGATGACAATGTTGACGTATGAATATGGATGGATTCAAAAATAAGTATGCAAGGAATCAACTAATGAACACACATAGATCTGAATCAAGGCAATAGTACTTAAAGTAAACAAATAAGCACACAAACAAACAAAACACAATGAAAAAAAAATGAACAAATGATGGTTAGTCACAATGTTAGTACAAATAATGTGACATAAAGAAGATGGTGAACATTGCCCCAAGAAAATAAGCGATAAGTTAACAAACAAATAATATGGGAGAATAGAAGAAAAGGAAGGGGGTGGCTGAATTATCTCCATATGCACTAGGCAAGTGGAAACTACCTACATAGTTATGTGGACATGATATCCAACAAAAACTTCATGTTAAATGTAGTTCTCCCAGGATATGGGATAGAATAAAATGATGATGATTTAAAAAAAAAAACATGATATATGTGATAGAAGAATAGGAATGAACTTGAAAAATGGTGAGAGTGTGGAATAAAAGTCCAAAAAAGATGGGGAAACTAAGTGACAAATGATTTATTGTGACTTAGTGAGGGTTCCTAGAATCCTTAAGGCAAAGAAGTGGTCAATGTTTTTGGTTTTTCTAACTCGATTTTCAAATTTTTTGGAATTTTGGAGTATCTCAACTCAATCGATAATGATTAGATACTAAACGGTCTAAGCTCATAAAATGGTAAGTGTGACTAACTTGAAATGTTGCTCATAAAATGACAAGAGCGTATGGTAAAAGGGGGACTAAGCTGACCTCAACAAGTATCGAGTGTTACTCACATAGTCCCAAAATGGCCTCAAGTCACAGTAGTTCCACCTTACAATGGAAGAGTCTAACTAGTGTAGCAACCATTCAAATAAAATAGACATAGTTAGCATAATAAATGACAAAGTTGGTATGTCAAGGCACAATAAATAAATTTTTCCCCTAGTTTGCCTATAGGTGGTTATAACTAAGATAAAATGAATCATATCAATGATACTAATTTACCCATAGGCAGTTATAATTAGTAACAAGACCAGTGAGAGACTAATTTGCCCATGTAGGTAGATATAATTAGGCTCACATAAATAAACATGATTAGATTGAAATACTAAATTAAGGATGCAACTACCAAATTTTTTATCATACTACTCCAAAATATTGCCTTTGTCTAGAATTATTGAAACAACTATTTAAACTAATCTAATTCTTCGTGCTAAAAGAGTGAAACCAATGAATGAACCAAGGTCAAATGGGATAGGTGGGGAGTGATCAAAACATGTTAAGTTGATATAATAGAATGGCAGGATAGATAAGTGATAGGAAAATTGATAGGATGGTAGACTAACAGGATGGTAGGATGATTGAATGGTATAGTACAAAGAAGAATAGTGGTAATATGGTACAACTTAAAATAGTCCTCATAGAGAACACACCAAGTCACTCAAGCATAGTATCTCTTGAGGTGTATAGTGTTCATCAAATCATCAAATTCATCTCCATATAATGTGGTGATCATGTATGCTCCTACATCATAATCTGAAATAATGATGAAGGGACCTACCTAGTTGGGTTTGAACTTGCCTTTACGCTTCTTCTCAACTGTGGTATACATTTTGTTCTCTTTGATGACAAGATCACCAAGTTTGAAGTCTCTATATTTCATGTATTGATTTTAATGGCCATAAAGTTGATTCTAATAAGCTTACAAATTATTTACAATGTCGATGTGTTTCTCATCAAGTAACTCTAGCTCTTGTAGGTGAGCTACACAATAGTCTTCATCATCCAAGACATACTTCAAAGAAATATGTAATGATGGTAACTCAACCTCAATGGGAAGAATGACCTCAGTGCCATAAAAAGGTATGGAGTAGTACCCATGGGAGTGTATTAATTGGTATGGTATACCCAGAGAGCATGGAATATCTAAAGGTGCCAATCACAACTGGCATCATTGAAAATATTTTTAAGGATGTTGACAATGGTTTTGTTTGATGCTTTTGCATTGCTATCACTTTGAGGGTAATATGCCATGGAAAAATGTTGAGTAATATTGTACTTGACACATAGTGACTCGATATCCTTGTTCTTGAATGATCCTCTATTATCAGATATAGTTTTAGAAGGGATACCATAATGGTATATGAGATGGTTAAAGATGAATTTGGAAATTTGCTTTTGAGTCATGTAAGTGAGGGGTATAGCTTCAACCCACTTAGTGAAATATTCTGTGGTAGTAAGAATATGTTTATGGCCATCAGATGAGGTGGGGTTTATCTTCCCAATAAGATCAAGGCCCCATGTAGTAAATATCCATGGTGTCAACATTGGTTTCAAAGTCTTAGCTGGGGCATGAATCAGATTAACATACCATTGACATTTATTGCATATTTTCACATATGAAACTATATTGACGTCCATCATTAGCCAATAGTAACCAGTACATAAGAGATTTTTGGATAAGATTTCCCCACTGGTGTGAGCTCCACATACCCCTTCATGAACTTCATATAACACTAGTGTAGATTCTACCAAAGGTAAACAATGAAGCAAAGTTTCATCAAAACTATGGTAGTATTAGGTTGGTCTAAGTAAGGTATAACATTGGGCATTATGGATGAAGGCTTTATCTTGTTTTCAATATAAGTTTGGTGGTAAAACTTGGTCATGTAGGTAAGTGTATAGGTTTGAATACCAAGTAGAGCTGGGGCCAATAATATCATAGATCATTGTGATGGTTGATAGTTCATGAGATGGCACTAGCATATTTTCAACAATAAATTGGTAGTCTTTTGTTGTATTTACATGTTGAATCAAATATCTAATGGTATCTATGACATCTGATGTTCTGTTACTTGACCTTGGTATATGTTAAAACTAGATGTTGGTAATGTTCTACTTGAGAGTGTCCACCATGGCCTTATCAGGAACCAGCTTGTCATCTTTGGTCTGAAAGTGGTCTATAACCTAATTGATGATTAACTATAAATCATCATAAAATTTTAGATGATGTATGTTCCATTGTATTACCTATCAAAGTCATATGATGAGTGCTTCATATTTGGCCATGTTGTTGGTACAAGGAAAGTTGATTCTAAATGACTTATGGATTAGATCCCTTTGTGGATCGATAAACAAAAGGCCTACCCCTGATCGTGTTGTGAATGATCTATCAAAATACAACTTTCAGTGTTGTTCCTCAAGAGGTGTGTCAATGATGGTCATAATGGATTCATAAAGAAATTGGAATGTGAGTGGCTTTGTATCTTTAAGGGGTGTTGTATTAAACTGATTTGCAATAACTTGCCCCTTGATGGATTTTTGGTTCACATATTTAATCTCAAGCTCATTGAGAAGCATGATCCATTTGGCCATGTGACCTTGGAAAAATATTTTAGATAGTAGATACTTGAGCAGATCTACTTTTGAAATGACCATGGTCTTATTATTTAAAATGTAATGTCATAATTTCTAAGCTGCGAAGACCATAACTAAACAAGATTTTTCAATGGGCATATAATTGTGCTCATACGTGACCAGTATATGACTTAGATGGTACATGGAATTTTATTTTCCATTATCATCATGTTGAGCTAAAATTGCCTCTAGGGTTTTGTTTATCACTGATAGGTATAAAAGGAATGGTTTCCCTGGCATAAGAGGTAATAGAACTAGTGGATTTGCAAGATAGTATTTTATTTGTTGAAAAGATTTTTGACAACCATCATCCCAAAGAAATGTGACACCCTTCTTCAAAAGATGTTGAAAAGGATGACAATTAGCTAATTAAGATATGAAGCATCTAATAGACTGTATTTTTTCCTATAAACTATAGAACTACTTCAAATTAGTCGTCGGTGGCATCTCTATTATGACTCATACTTTATCTAGGTCAACTTAAATACCTCGATGAGACATAATGAATCCAATTAATTTTATAGAAGTAACTCCAAAAACACATTTATTAGGATTGAGACTGACTTTGTATTCATGTAATCACTCAAAAATCCTCCTCAATGTTATTGGATGATCAGCCCTGGTCTTTGATTTACCTAGTATGTCATCGACGTAGTCTTCAACAATGTCATACATCATATCATAAAATATGATTATCATGGCTCTTTGATAGGTGGACCCTATGTTTTTAAGACCAAATGGCATAACATGATAACATAATGTTCCCCATGGAGTGGTGAATATTGTTTTGTGTTGTTATTCTGGTGCTATTCAAATCTAATTGTGGCTTGAGAATCCATCCATCGGTGAAAGCATCTCATAACCTATTGTGGATTCAACAATCAAGTCAATGTTTGGCAATAGAAATTCATCCTTTAGGCAAGCTTTGTTAATGTCCCTAAAACTAGTGTAGATTCTAATTCCTTTTGGATTTTTACTGATAGGCACAACATTGGAAATCCATTTATAATAGTCAATTGGACTGATACATCTCACTTATAAGAGTTTATCTAACTCTTTCTTGACTAATATAGTAATGCAAGGATGCATTTTGCATAACTTTTATCTCACCAATTTGGCATCAGGGTATACCATAAGGTGGTGAACAACCAAGGTAGGGTCCAAACTAGGCATGTTAGAATAGGCCCATGCAAATATATCTATAAACTCCCTTAATAGGGTTGTAAGGACTTCATGATCCTCCTTAATGAGGGATGTGCCTAATCCAATCCATTTCAGGTCATCTGGAGTCTCGATGTTTACCTTGGTTATGTCTTCCACTAGAAGGGTCGAACCATCTTCAAAAATTGTGGGCAAAAACTTGAACTATTTTGCAATGTCAAATTCCTTTGTTAGGACTAGTTCTTTAAGTTCTCCTAGACATGATGAATTAGAATCCCCTAATGTGAGGGATGTCCATGTAAAAAAATGTTGTTGGAAACTCTTGGAGTATGCGATCAAATGCTTATTGTTCTTTAAGACTAAATTTGAACCCATAGGTAAGTTCGTCATTGGTGGTTTTTTGAATGATTTGCTCAAAATCCTATTCTTAGTCAAGACTAAACTCAAAATCATAGACAAGTTCATCATTGGTGGTCTCCTAGTCTATATTTGAAGAAGGTTGAACACCCTCGTCTAATGGTGCCTGAAACATGTTTTCACCACTAGACTAGATTTTATCTTTACTTTTTCCCTAGTCCAAAAGTACCTCAAAGAGGTTTTCACTTTGAGACCTCAATGTTTTATTTATTTTCTTTTTGCTAAGGATGTTCACCCACTCTCCAAAATAGGATTTAGGATCTAATTTGATTGAGAACCATTGTTTTTGGTCTCCCAATGAAACATTTCCCTAAGGAATAGAAAATCGTAGAAGGCCTCATCATTATGAAACTCATCAACCATCATGCTGGATTTTTGTTGGTCCTGGTCTATCAATTGGGGGTAATACAATGGTAGTGTGTTATGATAAATGACTGGTCAAAGGGTACAAATGGTGTTATTGTCAGATATATTGGTTTGGGCTAAGTCATCAAATTAGTTATGATCAAACTCTGATTCATTGTCAAAATTGTCATCACTTGTCATTGGTGATGGAACTTGATTAAGATATGTGGGGTCACCCCCAAGTGTTTTAAATATAAGTACATAGGTTCCTTTATAATTATTCATATAAATTGGCTCAAGTGTTCCCTATTAATTTGGCCTAATGCCTCCTCCTTCATAGTCCTAATTTTCCATGATCCAATTAGGAATGGAATACTTGGAGTTGCTATAACAATCAACCAATTTATCATTGTGCAACCATGATTCATCACCTTCAAAAGGGTCTTATGCTTGGCCAAAGGATGGTATGAAAGTGATAGGTGCTAGACTATGCAGATGGCCCTTTTTTTTCTTTGCCATTTCATGAGTGGTTTGGCTTTTAGTCTTCTAAAGGAATATGGATTCTATGGAAGTTTTACAATGTGAAAGGTGTCATGGGTCAAGTATTCTCCTAGGCCATTAGTCGAGATAGTATAATTATTTAACACTTCAAGAGGTGGCATGTTGGAAAGGGAATCAAGGGTATTAGTGTTAATGTAGTTGGCCTCTGGTAAATTAATAAATATTGCTTTCCCTTTGTCCTACCTGGTGACTAGATTCATGATAAAATGGTAATTATATCACTTGAACTCGACCTCTAGATGTTTGCAATGCTCACATAGATGCAAATCTCTTGGAATACTAACCTCCATCCATGAATGGGAGAACTTGATACACTGGTGCAATATTGATGGGATTACACAAATCTCATGTAACCAAGGTCTACCCAAAAGCATATTGTATGATAAATCGAGATCTAACACATGGAAAAGTGTATCATGGATCAAGGGCCTAATGATAACTAAAAAGTTAATGGTGCCTTGTGATTCTCATTATTCATTGTCATAGGATTTGATGACGACTATTTCTCTTTAGAGATCTGATGTCATGTACCCAAGAATCTTGATGAGCTTTAGAAACACTATGTTTAGACCTGATCCATTATCTATGAGGACATATTTCACTTTGTGCCTCATTATTTAAACTTCAATATATAATGGATTATTATGCAATAGGTCAAGGGATGACATATCACTTTAGTTGAAGGTTACTTGTTGGGTTGGAGCCAGATGTCCAACCAAATCTTGAAATTTGTTAGGAGATATGTCATTTGGAATTGTGGATTGACCAAGGAACTCTATTAAGATGTTTTTATGTATGGTTGACATTCATAACAAATCTAAAATGGAGATTTGTGTTGGCATATTTTATAATTGTTCTATAATTTCAAATGTCTTTTCTTGGATAGTGGTAAATGGCTTGTTTTAAGGTAGAATAATTGGTTAGATGATGGGAGAAGTGGCAGATGGTTGTGGGACTAGTATGGTAATCCTTGATCATCGAGTTGTGAATGCACAATTAGGATTAGGTATATCACTATTGTTACTAACAAATTATGGTGGAGGGGGACCAAATAATATAAGTCTTGGTTGTTGATGCACTTGTGTGTGATCACAAGCTAACAATGAGTTATCAGTATAAGTTCATAACATGGGAATCCCTGCTTATTCGTTTACTTGTGTTTAGTCCCAGGTCAAAGAAGGATTACCAAAATGGTTGGTTGATTTGGTATGATTAGCAATGGTCTTCTCTGATTAACACTTGGTCTTGGATTAATGGAAATGGTGGTAATGTGACCTTCTACAATATGGCCTACAACTGAATTATAGTCATGTGCAACTGCATGGTAGGTTTGTTGGTTGTTCACACTATTTTAGCCTTGGTTTTGTCCATTATTTTGACATTGTTAGTTTTGTTGAGTCTATTGGTTTAGCCTTGGCTATTGATATAATTTTTGTTGATGTTACATTATCCATTATTATTTTTGATGATTTTTATGTTGGGGAAAAGGAGTTTGATAAATGCCAGGATCTGATTGGAGGTGGAAGCTCCATGATCCAATGTGATCTGTCCATGTTCCAACATATTCTAAATTACATGTCTAATTTTCACACAATGCTACAAATTATGGCCATTAACCCTATGAAAATAACAAATTTATTTTGTCCTATACCAATATGGCATGTCAATGCCCTCATGAATTCATTCTTTCTGAATCGACCACTAATCAAGTTAGCTGCTACAAGTTTGTGAAAGATTGATTTAATGGGCTTTACAAGGTTAGTAAAGGCATGATGAGTAGGCACATTTATCCATGGAGGAGAAGGGTTTTGTAAAGGCATAGGTATTTGTTGTGTTTGTTATGTTGGTTTAGGTTATTGTGCTTGTTGTGCATATTATGGTTGCTGAAAATGTTGTTGGTTAGGAGTTATTTAGAAAGGTGGCATAGGTTGAGCAGACGGTGTTTACACCATTTGGACATGTTGTGACTCTATTACTCCATTACCTAAAACATTATTATTATGACTGAATTGCTTGGGTTTATCATTCTTATTATGTTATGCTAGTTACAATGCTTGCACTTGGATTTGATGTTGATTTTGGCCACTATTCAATTTCTGACTCTGGCTATAATTATGATTTGATCAAGTTAGTTTAAGGATCCCTTTATTAATTAGGGTTATTTTAATCACCAAACCTTTGTCAATGATCTCTTTGAATGTATGTGCACATTACAACTCCAAATTATAAGATATCTCATTGTGCAAATTTTTGGTAAATATAAAAGCTAATTTCTTATCTGTTAAATTGTGGGTGAATCAACTTACAATGGCTCTCCATCACTGTAGATAGTTTTTGAAGCTTTCACTATATTTTTATTTTGCTTGTGTCAAATCTACGAATGAAGTCTTGTGCTCAATATTGTAAGAGAAGTGCTATACAAACTTGTCTAAAAGATCATCAAAATCAGGTACTAAATTCTTGGGCAATTTTAGGAACCATTCCAATGCTTGCCTTGCTAGACTTCATGGAAACAACAATAAAAGTTATATGTCGTTATAGGTCATTGGTTGGCATGGAATAAATAATTCCATCAAATGGGCCTTGGGGTGACCTTTCCCCTTGTATTTGTCAAATGTCAATGGCTCATACCCTAGAGGAAATGGTGTTTTCGAGTACTCCATATTGAAAGGGTGAGAACACACATCATCCAACTTGAACTTTTTGGTTTGTTTCCCCACTTGCATGAGGGCAATTACATCCTTAATTTATTGTAGTTTTTATGTGAAAAAACTATTGGGATCATTGGCCTATTGAGGTGATGGTTGGGAAGTCAAAATTGGATTACTTTGACTAAGGTATGATAGAGGCATTTGTTTGGGAATGTTGGATTGGCTAGGAAATCGACCAGGAATATGCATACATGGATTAGGGTATAATTGTTAAAATTGCACTTGTGGTTGTGTGATATTTTGGTTAGGCTTGGGTATGTAGGTTTGATATTGTAGTTGGGATGGAGGAATATAGCATACTATGCATGTTGATGTTGAATATGGACATGTTGCAGACTAGTCATACCTGGCTAATGGAGAGGGACTTGTGAACCAAGACCCTGTCACTAAACTTGTGGCACATTTTGCATGAAAGGAAATTATTTCTTGATAGGTACATGAAGAACATTAGAACCTCTTCGTTGCCTAAATCACTATTAGGAAGTGGATTCATGTTGGAAATTTGGTATTTATTATTGACCAATATTTACATGTTGTTGGTTAGAAATCATTTGGTTTTGAATCAGCATGTTAGTCTATAATTGAAGAGTTATGTTCACTACTACCTAATAAGGTGGAACAATGATTTACCCTTATTGACATGGTAATATGTTTGGCCTTTGATGCATGGGTATATTTGATAGTGCCTGTTATTATGTAATATTACTCATCACCTATTGGGGTAAAGTAAGATTCATCACATTCTATGGTGGCATGGCACTAGTCATTGGCTGACTACGTAATCCTTATTGTTGGGTGCTTGAAGAAGCAATTGGTCAAATATTAGAGGTAGTTGGTTGAGGTTGGGAAGTAGAAACTCCTACTCCTTGAGTTTGTGGACCACTCATAGTGTTACTTAAAGGTATATTTTATTGTTGAGTATGTGTTTGTGCACTAACACCACTTTGGTTTAAATGAGACGTTATTGATGTATTATCCACTATGTTCTACTCATTATTCTATGTAGAAGCATAAGACACTTCCTATATGGTTGGGGTATTGAACATGTTTTCTCTTGAGTTGATTTTCATAATTGGGTCAAAACCCTAATTTTCTAGACCTATCAACTCAAATAAGACTCCTGTTGAGGGGAGTGACTAAATAAGAGGTGCATTTGACATGGCCATATGATTAAAGTTATGTGCTAGGTTTTTATATGTCTTGTATGTTATTTTTACTTAAATTAAATGGTCCTCCATGAGACCTTTTTGAGTGACAATCATATATGGATCTTGATATGGAATTTGTATTATGGCATGAGGGTTACTAGAAGAGGCCTGATCATTATTCTGATAAGACATGTTATAAGGCCCTCTTGGTAGATTTGACAAGTTATCATGCCCTACCTATATGGTTCTATTAGGATTATGATATAATGGCATGGTAATGTAAAAAGGTTGATGTTGAACTTGTTTTAAAATCAAAGGTATGCTGGCCAAATATTGGGCCATATGTTCTTCATCTTGCTTCGTATACAGAGGCATGCTAAACAAATAATTGGCCAAAGGATCTTGATTCTATTCCCCTATTTGAGTATTGTAAGGTGGATAAGAATCCATCTTCCAAACAACATCATCTCCATAAGGGTCTCGAATAAATTCCTCTTGTGTGATATCATTTCCATATCCTAGATTGTACATAGTTCCAATACATGTGTAGTGAACCATAGTTAAGTTTATGACAAATGTTTTGCAAAAAGATGCAATTAGAGTTCTACAAACTCTAAAAAGCTATGTATAGAAAAGACAAAGAGGTTAAAACTCTTTCTATATTGGTCAATGGTGGATATGTATCTCCAAAAATTCTATGCAAAGACTTGGTAAAAATAGTATAATGTCAAATGTCTAGCATTTAATGTTTCACACAAACAAGGTCAAATAAAATGACATAAAAAACAAGACGCCAACTCTAAAGTCCAAAGATGTTCCAAATAGGTATAAAACTAAGAAAGGTAAATGTTTCTAGGTATTTTTTCCAAATGCAGAGTCAAAATCTAGACTCAAATAGGGTATGCTAGGACTTTTGGTGAAACACGGTGTCTAAAGCTAGACTTGAAACAAAGAGATGATGATTAATTTAACAGACTTGGAATAGTTTGGCAAAGACTAGCCACTAGATTTTAGACACAAAAATGATCAGATTGGTATAAAACACAAAACAAAAGGCACTTTGAAGATGGACTGATTATATCAAACAAAAACAAAAACAATAAAGTTTCCCAACTTAAGTAATCAATTAACCTAAGTTGCATAACCCAAAAGAGAAATATTTATGTATCAGCCCCTACATGTTGAGGCCTAAGCATAAATCAATCAATGTTTGGATATGAACTTGTAAAATTTAATTGAATACTAAACTTAGGTAAACTAGGGTTTTAATGACCAACAAGCTAGGCAAATTTGAATAGCATGACTATGATAAACAATCCAACAAGGCACAAATGATTGGTTTCAACAATGTGAGACTTGGACATAAGATAAGATAAGTTTATTGAAATAATTTGGGAAATGTAATGACATTATCACTCCCAAAATATGTGATAATGTTATGTTTCAAAGACTTATAAGGCATAAGACTTGAAATTATTTGGGCAACATAACGTTACCCATCTCAATCAAGTGCCATACTCAATGTTTTTGACATGAAAGTTTTCTAAAATAAATCAAGGTGTCAAACAGATGGCATAAAACCTCCTTAAACAATGGAGTAATGTTGGACACAAGACTCATTCATGACATGGTTTAAATAAAAAAAAATTAGATCTAACACACCAATTAATAAAAGAATAAATGATAAAAATACAACTCAGTATATCATCTTAAATCCTATCAAGGTGTGGCAAAGTGGGGTTGACTAAAACTTACAAGTTACGACTGTCTAGATTGATCCCAAGTGTGGCTAACACAAGAGAAGCATCAAATCAATTGAGTTCATATCTATCAACTTATCATGCAAGGGTCTATTCCTTTTTATGATGATACCATCATTGAACTTCTAAGTGGTATCCCCTGGTTGACCAAACCTGATTTGAGCCTTCATTACTAAAGGAGAGGTTAGTTGCTAAACCCCTTGGCTTTATTAATATGCATTCCCATCTTTGTATACCCTGTTGTAGAGTGTGGTTGAAACACTATCGATGGATGAATCCCCAGGTCAATGCTTCCTTAGAGAACCCATGAAAGGTAATGACATCCCCTTCACATGCCAAAATACATGAAAATAAAGACTAAGTAGAAAGACTTTAGGGTTGATTTTAGATCACCCAATACCATATGGGTTTTGGGGAGAACCTAGGTAAATTTATTTCTACACTTTAACATAGGCACTAAATGCAATGAAAAGGCACTTTTGATCCCATGAGTTCAATATAGGCGATGGGGAGAGAGCATACACATGTTATTTTTTTTGAAAAATAAACAATCAACAAATAGTTTGCAAATAATTGTGAGTGAAGTTTGATTTTAAGCACCAAATTTAATGTGATGATGTTATTTACTTGGCCCCTTAGCTTAAGTGTGAATGATTGAAATAATTCCACAAAACCAACTCAAGCAAAAAGCATCTATGTTTTTTTTTAAGCCCAAAAGTATAAATGTTCAAGATTTAGCCTAAGTTCATTATTAAACACCAAAAGTAAGTGTTCAAGACTTAGTTATTCTTTTTAAGCCCCAACAATGAAGTGTTTTCAAACATTAGAAATCCTAACTCCTTTTAATCACTAAAGACCAAATGTGTGAGACTTAGCATGTTCATTTCAACACCAAAATGAAATGTGACTTGATTTAGCTAGATTCCTTTTAAAAGCCCAAAATAAAATGTTTAATTAGTCTAAACAAGCAAATTGGTATTCCAAATCATGTCCATGACCTAAAATTATTAGATAATAACATCCTAATTTGAAGCACTTTCTTGGATGGGCAAATGGTGTTTGAAATTTAGCTCTTGAGTTTTATTTTTGGAGACACAGTGACCAGGGCCAATTAGAGATGATTGACGCTGATTCAAGGCAACTGTGGAAATTGGTCCATAGAGAACCAATGTCAGTTGATTAAGACCATCGTCGATCACTTGTGAACCCAAAGGCAAAACCACAAAATACAAACACATTAGGTTAGGAAATGGTTAACATAAAGTTCAAGAAAACTTGTAAGGTAAAGTTTTGTCAATGGATTTAAATGTCTTTGAAACCTAGAAATCATGAATCTGAATGATAAAAAGAATCAAAATGCAAGCTTTATGAATGTTTTTTTCCCTATAATCCAATCGTCGATGGTTTACATAGAATTAGGGGTAGATAAGTAGAAACATGGTTAGTTTAGGCCAAGCCATTTCTAGTTGTGCCTAACCATCACTGGTAATTATATAGATTTAAGGAATATAAAGAAAGTAAAACATGACTAAAATAAGGTTAAAAATACAATTTTAAAGAGGTTTAAGCATCCATTTCTTAGTTTTTGACTTGTATATTGATCTCCTCACTATGTGGGGTGCTCATAGTCCCATCGAGCATTCCATTTGTCATCAAAGAATCAAAGAAAGGTGGTTAGATCATATGTTAGCTTCATAATGAAAATTAAAACATACACACTAACATGCATAACACTATCTTGCCTAGATCAAAGGGAGGAACATGGTGAAGAAACAAAAATAAACAAAACACAACTAAAAATGGAAAAAACTCACACAATTCCTTACCAATTCCTTAAATTCTCTAAGAGGTTTTCATCATATGGCTTGCTCAGATTATGCTCAAGAAGTCTTCGTCAATGGGGCTTGGTTATCTGCATCTCCTCTTGGCACCATGGTTGGCTTGGATTTTGGATTTGATATGGCTTGAAGTGGTTTGGCTTAGCTCAATTTTGGATTATAACACTATCTCTTTGCTTCATGCCCTAAATCTTGCATTATAACATTATTATGTCTAAGCTCTCTAAATGGTGAGGCAAATGCTTGTATTTATAGGTTTTGAAATCAACTTGGAATGAGTTAAATCCTAACCTAGGTTTATTTAATTAACCCTAATAGAGTTTAAAAGTGTCCAAACCTCATGATTAGCATGGAATAGGTGTGTTTGGTGATATTTTGGATTTTGGAAAACTCACAAAAGGTAATGATTACTTGCTAGGATATTCATTTATTTTTGAATTTCATTTTTGATAATTTATTTAATTTCTCAAGGTTAATTCAATTTGGGCATTTGGTTGGGTTTTGCATGTTAATTAATTATTTTTAAGCATTTGGACATTTTCCAAGATTTGATTTGATTGATGGGTACATTTTCTCTATTTAATTGATCTTTGGGCCAAATTGATTCAATTACATGTGATGAAGCCAAATTTAAGATGTTTAGAAATTCTTAGGCTAGATGTTCAATAGTTGGTAAGAATTGATCTAAATTCAAGTATGAAGCCATTGGTGGCCACTTTTAGGTGTTTATACCTCTCAACATTTTATTATTGTGAATAAGGTTCAACCCTAAAAAACTCAAATTCCCATACCTTAGGTGCCAAAGAGTATACTCATCTACTACCATGATTTTGAATGTTACTGCAAGTTCATTTTGCATCCTAAGAGGGAACATCCCATCGGTTGTCATCATAACTACTAAAATTTTCTTGTTGCTACCACTTATATCATAAATGATGTACTCTCCATTCTCAAATCTCACCTTATACCCCTTTTGGACAAGCTACCCAATACTAACTAAGTTGTGCTTCAACCCGGGCATATAATAAACATCATGGATTTGTCTCTTGTCACCTTACTTGGTGTGAATAGAGATGACACCTTTACCCATGATGGGTAGCTTCTCATTATTTCCCATCTTCATCTCTAATTTGATTGACTCATTTATGCTATTGAAAATTTATTTGTTCCTACTCATGTGGTTGCTACAACCACTATCCAAGTACCATATCTCTCTACTACTTTGCTCAGTTATATTACATATTATGAACAAACTTCCACTTTTCTCATTCCTATCAAGTTTAACCTTAGAGAAATTTTAGTTTTGCCTATTCATATCATACTCTTTCTTCCTAAACTCACTAGAATATTTTCCATAATTCTTGCAATAATAACATTGTACATTAGACTTATCATACCTTTGTGTATATCCTCCTATGGAAGAGTTTCTGCTCCTTCCTCCTCTTCTTGCATGTGACTCTTGATGGGTATGATTTCCACCTTATTTAATGATATAAGTTATTCCTTTTTCTCTATTGTTTTCTCCTCTCCCCCTACCTTTTACATTCACATTTGTCTTGAAGGCTTGTTCATAGGAAGGAGTGGTTGATCTACTCAACCTGTGTTCATGGGTTTACAAGGAACCCATCAAATCATCTATTGATATTGGTCTCAAGTCCTTATATTTCTATATTGTAACCACCATAAGATCAAATATGATGGGAAGGCTCGTCAACACCTTCTCAATGATCCTATTTTCTTCAAGTGTATCTGCATTTTCCTTAATCTGATTGGCTATGCTCATTATCCTTGTGAAGACATCATTGATTGACTCATTCTCTCATCTACAAGGTCTCAAAATCCATTCTTAATAGCTACAACTTGATAAGATTGACCTTGTCACTACATTGATAAGTATTTTTAGAATTTCCTAATCTTTCTTGGAATGGATAACTTTTGCTATCCTATGAAAGACTAAATTCACCAACGTCGTCTGCATATAGGTTGGGGCCTTGGCATCCTTATTTCTATTATCCTTCAATAAATTATCTTATGCTAAGTAAGGGTATTGAATGTTATTCAGTCTAAATTTTTTATAAAGACAACTTCTATAACCTCCCATAGTTATTGTGAGCAAAATAATGTCTTCATTTTAATACACCAAACATCATAGTTCGTGCAATCAAAATTAGGAGTTTGTTGGCATAAACTAATACTAGCTTCCATATATAACAAACCCTAAAGACCCAAGGGATATAACAATGGTTCTGATAGCATTTGTTAGGAGTGGGAACAAAAACACATCATTACAATGCTAAGAACAAAAGCAAAGACTACCCCTAATTCCTAATTCCTAGAATCACAGAGCATGAACATAAAATAACAGGCACAAAGAAATTGCCAAAATAGGGGACGTAGAGATATGTTGAAACACACTCAAAAAAATATAGTAGTTTGATTCTAAAACTATTACAAACTGATATCAACTTTGATAAACTATATCTACAACTATTATAACCTTAATCTCATATAAAACTTCAAAAAAATATTATTTTATCCTCCTAATTTGCTTGTTATTCATTGTTGTGTATGCTACTATTTTTCCTCCTTATGAATATTCTATGTTGTGACTGCTATCACACAAACATTCCTTCACACTCCCTACTTATTCTACTTTCTCCACTAGTTGTTTCCCTATTTTTTAATTTCATTCATTTATAACTCTTAAAAACTTGCTACAGGTTGTTGCTTTATTTGTAAATATATTATGCTCTATTTTTGTCTTTTATTGTTGTCACAACTGCTATTCACTCCAATAAAGTTGAAAATAAACTTTAGATACTTATTTTATCCTCATGTGATTGTCATAAACTATTGTTTGGTCCAATTAGACCTTAGGTAAACTTAGGGAAAATCAGATTTTGTCAAATTGTGGTAAAGTTAGGGAAAATCAGATTGTGGTAAAGTTGCTCTTGAGGTGGAACGCTATGATTGACTAGATGAGGTCATAGAACAAAATTCAACATAGTATAACTCAAAAGTTACTGACATTTATTAATATTATAATTGACTATAGATACTGATACAATGGAATCCAACCTTCCCACAAATCTATAGAGAGTTCACTAATCATATTCTCCCCAAAAATACTTGGTGAAAATTTTGGGCACCTTATTTAATATTTTGTGGTTATTGTGGTGGAAGAGAAATTGGTTGCCTTCGTGGCCTATGAACATGACTGTTGGTTACCCAACCATAAATGTTTTGAAAATGTGCCTATATTTTGTAATGCTTTTTACTACCTACTTCAATGTAAATCCTATGGATTTGATCATAATTCACTATTTTAGTGATTAGTAATAGTACCAATATCTATAGTTGTGGCGTATTTGTATATTGAAATGATTTCCACTTGTTATCACATGGATATATACAAATAAATATCGGTAGCTCTATTCTCAACATATTCTTGACCTAAAACAATTTCCACTTGTTGACATATTCTTAGCATGCACCAAAATTTTGCCAAATCTTAGTTCACCTTTACCCATATTGTGCCATAATAAGAAATTTAAAATGGGTATGGAAAATAGTTTTTTGTTGGATGTTTTAGTTACAAACACCTTAGTAAATGATTTAACCTTTTAGGGTTTTACAATTAAAATCATATGTTTAGATTAAAGGGCTAAACTATATAAATTAGTTAAATAAATATGCAATAATTAAGTACTAATTTGTTATATCATTTGAGTTCTTTTGAATTTTTAAAAATATAAATATATAGGCATAAATATAGACTTATTTGAAAACTAACTATCCTGGATGATTTGGGTTCTGAAAGTTGAGATCTGGGCAGTTCTTAGTGTCATCAATAGGATTTTGGTATTTGTCTGCTCATTATACAATAGTGGTTAGTGTGGATGGTAGCACCATGTTTATGTAGTGTCTTCCAGGTGGTAGTAGTGTCCCCTTTGTAGGACTATTCCTATTTTTTAGGAGCACCTTCACCTATGTTTATAGGTCATATTCCTACGTGCATGAAACTTGAAGTTTTGTGTTGTGCCTAAAAAAATTGATTTAGTATACAAACCCTAATCCTCCTTACAAGAATGGCATGATAAATAATTGTGTGTTTGTTAGTAGGATGAATTGGACATCATCAACACCCTTTTGTGAAGAGATTTGCCTATATACCAATACTCCAAATAGGGATCAATCTTGATGTAGTTATCCCACCTACTGCTTGATGCAAGTGCAAGTGAATGCTCGAATAAGATTGGGCTTACATGCCTTGAATGTGCTTGAGATTTGAAATGTTTTAAAACTAGCCTTAAGGCTATTGTAGATGGTAGTATGCAAAATTAGGGCAAAATAGCGATCAAATACCTTGATTTTTCTCAACTTTATCTTTAGTTTGAATAAATTTTACATCTATATTCCGTCCATTGAATAGAGGTGAATTAGACTTGTATTTACAGGGTTTTGTTGCTTTACAAATAATAAAATATGCTTACACTAACCTTATGAGGGTAAAACATTTTAAAAAGTATCTTTTGGGAAGAGCTAAGGCTAAGGACAATAGTGCCTAGCTATGGACACTAGCACCATGTGGCTGTAGTGTCCCATATATTATGATAATGTCTACTTTATAGATTATTGAGAAAATTGGATTAGGATCTGAGAAGACAGTCCTGGGACTATGATTTCACTGGATTTAGGTGACTATGGTCTTTTGAATGACTAGAAAAGTAAGTCTAAAGTGATAGGATAGGTTTAGGGCCAAGCTAGGAATAGGGTAACTCAAGTGACACTCTTAGCATCTAATTACCACTTTTAGGTGATTAAATTTTTCCCCCTTTATGCTAGTAATGCAGTAAATTGAAATGACTAGTATAAATGAAAAATAAGTGTTCCTGGACCTACCTTAGAAGTGAATCCTATGTAGCTAAGTTTGAGTATGTGTATCTGGGTCTACGTATGTGGAACATGATCCAAAGCAATGTCCTTACTTAAGAACTGATGATCAAAAGCAAAAGACTATGTTGAAATAAAGTAACTGAGTAAATCTGAGTAAAGAGAGAGGGAAGGAACTAATACACCTTTTCAAGTACATGAACCAATGCATAAACATAGTGATAACCTATGTGTGACTATACATAGTGATCATATTGTTGAATAGCTTGGATTGAGCTAATGGATTGCTCAATTATAATATGGGTGGCTCAAGAACTCAATCCACTTTTGACTCCATCATTGCCCACCCATGCTCGATGGATCCTAATATGTGAATAACTTGGATAAGATTGTAAGTGTATCTAACCCTCTCATGTATATGGCTCAAGAACTAAAATAGGCCATGACTCCATCATTTCCCACCTATGTGAAGTATATTAATCTATAACTATACTGTACAAAGTGTTGAAAGTATCTAAGTAAATCTAACTGTGTATTCGACTCCATGGCCCTGGGCCACTTAGGAATGCCAACCACTGCAGATGGAGTAAGACATAAATCTAGTGACAACATAGGATGTAATAGCAAGTGTATACCACCCAGAGAATGACATGGAGTTTTCCATTCCATCTAATCAACCTGTCTGAAGATGAGTATATATAAACTATGTGTCATGCACATGCCCCCAATTTGGTACCTAAGTATATTGGATATGAATTGAGTATGTAATAGTTGAATTTGTGTAAATGAACTAAATGTGAGAGTTATCATTTCACACATGATTCCCCCAAATCTAAGCAAATGGAATGAATCTAAGCTGAAATGAATATATCTAGGGAAAAATTGAACATAACTATCAAACCAGTGATTATATCTATGCAAATATGTTGTATACCTCATGTACTGGTCTAAATGATCTATATTCTCTTAAATTTGGGGCTACTTGATAGTAGCACCCTGTAGTGGAAAATAGCTCCCCATGGTACTAGTGTCCTGATCTAGGCACTAATGTCTACCTAGTCTAATTTTTGAGTGATTTGAACTGAATATAGAGTCTTTATTTTACGTTATGTTTGCCCTGAGTTTTATGTCTAAAACTAAGCCTATGTGTTGAAATGTATAAACCAATATAAACTATGTAAGATATTCCCCCAATAGGTAGATGTATCAAATGTAGAAACTAGGATCAATGTAAATGACCCCAATGGGTAGATGATAGTTGGTCCCCTTTACGCAAGCACTCAACAAGAACAAGTGAAGCATATGTGTATGATAAAATTGAATATACTAGGATAGCTAGCAATATGTAATATCTGGAAAGTAGTATAAACGTAAACATAACAATACATAAAATCTATGAAAATTATATTTTCTAAATATTTGAATGTTTTTGTATTTTGACATGTTATATTATTTTTGTGTTTTTGAAGTATAACCTATGTATAATCAAATGAAAATAAACTATATACAATGTGTAGACACCTAAAATATGCACACTGTGATTTTGAGTGTTGAAATACCCCTTAACCACCTTGGGACCCTCTCAGGACCAATTTAACCTTCTAACCCCTAATAGAGCTTATCCATAATCAGTTTGGATAAACTGACTTAACTAACCTTTTACCCCTTTTACCCTTTAACCTCGACCATTGATAGTCAGGTTGACCATCGATGATCACCTTGATCATCGATGGTCAGGGTCCACCTCCTTAACCACTAACATGCAAACTCACCCACTTTATTTTCTAAAAATAACTCATTTAAATCCTTTTGTGAGCCATTGCATACACGAGTTAAATTTGGATGGCCTAGTTTATTTATTATTACAACTCTCTTGCCTTGCCTATAAGAGAGAGGATTAAAGAGGTGAAAATCATCTACAATCATTATCAAGAGCTTGTTCATCTATGAGTTTATTTTTTGTAGGTTAATCACCATAAACAATCTAAAAATCATATCAGAGATTCAATTTGCCACTACCTCTCCATTGAGGTTTTAGGTACCGTTACTCTGTTAGAACCAAGCTAGATTCCACCTACATGTCAACTAATTCAACCATCCACCCAATCAACTTCTGGTAAGACAAGTACTTATTTCTTAGTATTCATTTACTTTATTTCCATTTTGTAATCAACATATATCCTTACACAATAACTATCAATGGTTATCTTAATCATTAATGGTCTGCCCAACCATCGATGGTCACCTTGACCACCAATGGTCACCTTTACTGTCGATAGTCAGCTCAACCACTGATGGTCACTATGTCAGTAAAAACTAGCAAGATAATTTCACCTAATAACACCCAATGAAACTTAATTTTATATGTTCCTACCTATTCACAGACCCTTGTCTGAAATTTTGAACTAGACCCTAACCCTCTAGCACTAGTATTAATTAGTTTATCACTAATTTAATCATTTCTAGTCTATTTTATAAGAAGTATTCTTTTATTCAATTTTATTACCTTTGGTTTATTGATGTAAGTACTTTCATTTCCATTTAATTGTTTAAGATGTGTGGATTGATAGCCCTTAAGGAAGCTCTCACTTCTAGGATCTAGCTATCACTAGGCAATCCATCCAACTATCTGTCTAACAAATAAGTTCACTTTAGTGATTTCTTATCTGAAGGTCATCCTCCCAAGACAAAAAAGATCTCTTCAAAATCTTCTAATTTTAACATGCATACAAATAATTAATTAGGTTTTTCAACCATACCCATACTTAGTTTCTTCTTTCCTCTTTCTAATAATAAGCAAGAAATTCATTGAAACATTTTAGCACACCTGGTGGGACCCTTATGTGTTTACTTGGGTTCTTGTTTTCTTGCATTCACTCTCTATTCCATGCTCATTAACAAAATCAAAAGTTTCTTTTGGGCTTAAAATTAAGTGCATACATCGACTACTCGAAAGTTTAGTTCACATAGCTTAACTTATAAGCAAAGTAATCTATCATAGCTTCACTTTTTATTGCACACACTAAACCAAACTACTTTCACCAATTAAACATCAAACAAACTTGAGACAACGCCCAACTAGGATTTCATCACCTAGCGGTAACCTTACCCTTTCCTGGTGATCCTACTTGGAGGTCATTACCAAGGGGAGAACCAACTTAGCTCTCTAGTTGAGTATAATCTCTAAGTATCAATATTTATTTGGCTAAGCACCCAACACCCTTATCACTATGGTGTGTGAAGTGAGGGGGTAGGCCCTAATACCAAACCACGTATTGATTCCAATACATATTATTTTTTAGCACCTAAACACAACCTGAAACCAACCATAGATTTCCTCTTTAGTACCTACTCTACAAACCAATTTTAGTCACATATCTTCTTTAAGCATAAGCCAAAAGTGAGATTAATTAAAACTCTAGGGCTTAATGTATCTTCTAGGGTGTGATTTGATTTCTTTGATCATTTTTTGGTCTTATTTTTGTTTGAATAGTGAGGTTGTTTGTGCTTTCTATCTCCCTTATCTCATATGGTTCTCACTTGCCAGCAATGAAGAGACCTTGTAGAGCAAAACCCATCAACAAGCCAACCTACCTCCTCTACCTCTTCATCTATGGACTACATTTTTGAACCAAAAGACTCTCCTCACCCCTTGCAAATTCTTACTTTCCCTTAAGAGGTTCCTCAAGGAGATGCAGATTTTGTCACTTTCCTAGATAACAATCCTATAGCCTTGCAGTATTATCTTACAACCATGTCTTACCATATCCTGACTTCAGCCCCACCCATAGATCCACCTTATGGCATGCCTCTCCACCTCATGGAAATCACCTCCATTGCCATGGTTTTAATTCAATCATTAACTACCCAAGCCTCCTCATCAACCAATAACCCCATTAAGACTACCATAGAAAACCAACCAACCCAAACTATCACTGCCCTTATACCTTCCACTCCTACAAACCACTCCTTTGTAATAAGAGTGCCTAGCACTAGCATTACCAACCTTCCTCTGGCTACCTCAAATATGTCAACCACCACTCAAATTCAAATCTTTATGGTGTCCATACCCTCTACCTTGCCATTGATTAGTACAAGGGTCACCACCCTTCCATCGATTAACAATCTAACTACCACTCCTATCTAATCATCACCCCTTGGACCACCCTTTGTCTATATCCCTAATCTACAAGGGAATGTACCCACTACCTAACCACCTACCTCTACCTACCCTTATGTATCTTCTGCCCCAGCATTAGCATCAACCTACTAATATGTGGTAGCCTCCCAACCTTCTACCCACTATCAGTATGTTTCCCAACCATCCCAGTAGTATGCATCTTATAACCCTTCAAGCACACAAACCTAAGTAGACCTAATGAAAATGCTTATATACAAGATTATCACCTTGGAGTCATCCATTTTGGGTGCTCACAACATCTTGTCATATGATCATATCTATAATGAGCCCATCTATCCATCTATACCTATCAAGCTATATCCTCCCCAATGGGAATTTCCCAAGTTCTCTAAATTTCAAAGTAAATAGTATCCCCAACAGCACCTTAGGGAATTTAAGCATGCTTGTTGTCTTATCACCTATGATGATTCCCTTGTTCTTCACACCTTCCCTATGTCTCTAGTTGATCTGGCATTGGATTGGTATAGTGCCATACCCAAGCACTCCCTTTTATCCTTCACCCAACTAGCTCAAACCTTCTTAGATCATTTTTTGATCAATATCTCCAAGAAGGTTTCTATCACTGACCTTTACTTTATCTGAGAGTTTAAGGATGAATCCATTGCCAATTTTGTGGCTCATTAAAAGAGCCTGATTAACCAACTTTCATTTTCTTTGCCTCAACCTGAACTCATAGAGCTCTTTGCCCAGGCATGTGTCAAGCATATCTCCTCTACACTACATGTCCAAAGCTTCTAAACCTTTGATGAAGATTTTACCATGGTTCATAAGTTAGATAACTGAGCCATTGATGAAGGAAAGCTAAAACTTAAGAACAAGAATTTAATCTACAAAACCAATGAGGCTTCTTCCTCCAAGTCAAGTAACTAGTCTAATACCAAAACTAAGAGCAAAGGAACTATGAATGTAGTTATCATAAAAGCCACTCCTCCACCTTCCAT